>QTSX02003116.1:0-94057 GCA_014839935.2 Entomophthora muscae
TCCAGTGACCTTGGTAGGATATTCAAACCAACTATTTGCCAGGGACTCTTCAGCGTGAGCATTGTCAGGTGATGAGTTTCCCCAGTCAGTGGTTCAAGTAAGGTCTTCTTAAGGAAAGATACATCAAAGTATAAATAAAAACCAGAATAGAATGAAATTACATCCATGGTGTCAGGGATTATCAAATAAGAAAGTGTTTCAATGAAAATAAAAACTACTAGAAATGGCAAATTATTGTTGCTAGAATAATTAAAAAATTTAGGTAAGGCTCAATTAAATACTTAGGAGCTTATTTTAAAAAAAAAACTAAAGAGGTTATTGGGAAGGAGAGTGAGTGAATCCAGGTTTCTTCAGGATTATGGGCAAATAGAGGTTCAAACCTACCAGATATTGGAGGTGGCACCCAACTAATATCATAGAGATAACATATGATGTGTTTCAGAAAACATTCCAATTAGTTTGATATCAATAGTCAGTGATTCTGGTTATTAACAAAGGAAATAGTGCTACAGGCCATGTAATAATATAAAAGAAGTGAGTCTGGGAGTGTCAATGGCTGCCCAGGCAGCCAATAATCATTTGAAAATTAAGTGATGTCCTTCTTGGTATTTTCAATCTTTTCAAAAACTGAGATCAAAGTGGATTGAATGAATTCAGCATAGAAATTTAATTTAAACTTAAAGGTTGATGTTGGGGCTAACACTAGTGTGTTCTCTAGTCCCAAGGTTTGATCCCTTGTGTTGGGCAATCAAAGATTCTTCCCTAATATTCAAGGCTTTATTCTTACTTATTTTTTATCTGTGTTGTTTTTAAGTGTGCCTATTTGATTAATGGAGTTAGGGATAAAATCCCTGACACATCCTCCACTGAGAGAATCTTGTCATAAGTTGCACACGTGACAACTTGGAACTTTATCTCCCCAATGTCATACCTGATGGTGCACTTGATGAGAATATTTTCCTTTCAATCCCCTAAGGATGTAAAAGTACCACTCCCTATTACCTGCAAAACTGTCAGTATAGACCCCCAAGCAACTACAAGGCCACTTACTAGCATGACACTGATGAGGTTGAATTCCTACTTACCCCAGATGTCCCCTACCTTGTCCTTCTAGGAACATCCTTGCACACGAAGCCATCCTCAGCTTGATGCTTGGTTGTTGTAATTCTAATATGTGGGCTCTGTCATAATTGTCATCATTGCTTGGTCAAAAATCCCAATAATTATAATGAAATCATCATTTTTCTTATCCATATAGAATTTAAAAAATATTTATTGTTACAACTACAATTAGCCAAAATCTTCAGAACCATCATATTACAAGGCATATAGTGAGTGTGTGCGCCTGTCTAACAATCCTTCTGTTGAAGCTGCTGGTGTATCCCAAGTTTTGATAGCCTTATTTGGATAACATGCTTTTTATTTTTATTTGTGATAGCATTTTTGTGATGCGGGTTTTGAGATGCTGTATTAGAAACCATTATGTAAAAATTAACAATTTAATAAATTTTATTAAGCTTATTTTTAAGTTTGCTGATGTAAATCCCAACTCTATTTTGAAAGCTTTTGAGATAGCATTTTCTAGATGATGTATTGCACCATTAAATAAATTTTTTTTGTATCTATCATATTAAGATGTGATATACTTATAAATCTATATTCTTGTTTAATGTAAAATTATTCATAGTAATTATGATTATAATATTGAATATTTGTAGCTAAATTTTCTATTTTATTAATTACATGTTAATTGTATTGTCAAATATATACTTCTGAAAAGTATATAACACAAAATAAAGGGGAAAATTGAGAAGATAATGATACTTAAATGATAAAATTGTTGGGAATCCCATAGTATAATAATAAGCCACATACTGTCCATGTACATCATGGTAGTCATGGGGCTTGTCAAGTTAATGTTTCATTTAGGACTCAAAAGGTTTGACCCACGTATAAGATGGACAGCTGATAAGAGTACCACAAACTTATTGATTAATTAAGGAATTACTCTGGGATTACCTCCCCCAGAAGGAGTAATTGTAGATGTTACAGAAATAGCATCATGATTTCTGTTTTGGTAATTGGAGCACATAATATCTTATCAAATCCAGTTTAAGATAATTTTATGTTATAATTGATTTCCATATCTAAACATGGTCATCAAATCATAATTTTCATTGATTTCAGTCAGAGTGGAGCTTCTCAACTTGATTTGCTTTGTCCTATTTTACTTTTTATATATTTTATTCAGATTCCAAATACTATGATTAACTTTTAAATTTACTATTAGCTTTCATTTGTGATGTGAAATTTGGTTCTTGGATTTGACAATCTTGCAATTTCAAAAAACATAGTAATTTTAGTGAAAACAGTTGGTGGATTTGAACAATTCATTTATCTACTTGGAATATGCAGCTATGACTTGAAACTTGCAAAGTGTCGATGAGATCCTTCAATTTGGTTTATCTAAATAAATTGACAAAAACAATTTAGTTAAGAAAACGTCAAATTGCATTTTTGATTTGTAATTTGGTTGTAGGATTTCCAAAATTCCCTCATTTTGCCTAGCAGGTTCTAAATTTACAGTACTTGATCTCCTGTAGATTACATATTGTTGCAGGGCCCAGTACAGTAATTTTCAAATCTACAGTGCTAAGCAAAAAAACTCATCTGTTAGCAAAAACAACTCAAATTTAAATGAAAACAACTCAGATGTAAACGAAATTGACTCAGATGCAAGCGAAGTCAAAAACCAATTGATTTGTATTGATTAACAGTTGATTTGGGTTCACTTCTGTTTTGTTTCCATCCGAGTTTATTTCACTTTCAGATGAGTTGATTTCATCTGAGTTATTTTGGTTTACAGATGAGTTTTTTGCTTAGTGCCATAGCTTTGAAAACTGCTGTAGTAATATCATTTTCTTACTGCGCAGAGTTCAACTGGGGTTTGAAATATATGTATTTCCTCCAAGGTGTCTTTGGCTTCTTCTGAGTGGTAGGTTGAGGAAATCTAACTATTATCAGGTGCTGGGACTGAACAGGAAAAGGAGATAAATTTAAGGCCTTGACTTTATTTGAGATAAAGAATATGTGGATAAGATGCATGGCTATATATATGATATACTGCAAGGATATTTAAGTAATGAGAGGTGAAATGTAATCGTATTACATTTTGCAGATTGTGAAATAAATTGATAGATGAGTGCTAAAATTTTCCAGCAGGTGGAAAGTACCGAAATACTGTTACATCCAGGCAGCCCTGTGACAATACCTAACATTTGTAAATCGTCACTACAATGGCTGACTCCAATAATCACTGGATCGATCAATCTATTTAAAACGATCGACTGTTGATAAAGCGATCACAATAATCGTGGGAAAGTGTATTCATTATTTACTGACGACATCAAAATGAAACCCTGAAATTTATCTTGAAGGATCATATTTTACTTTTGAGAGCGGTAACGATAAAAGTTGGCTTTGTAAACCCTCTAAAAATAACCTCTCCAAAAATAGTCACGCCTTGACTATTGACCTACAAGCTGCTGGTATATTGTATCCTTCTGTTTTAAAGCTTGAATATTCTACTTATGTCAACTCAATCTGATATCCCTCTCCACTACGTTATTCTTGGCGCTGGTGCCGCCGGAACATTGCTAGCTCTTGAATTATCAAAAATCACCAGTCCTTCGTTCCGTATTACGCTAATCGATAACAAGGATTTCCATGAATTTACACCTTCCATTATTAATGTTCTTCTTCAACCAACAACAGCAGAACTTCGCTCAAGATTGAATTCGATTTGTCCCTTATTAGCCGAAATGTTCAAAGACACGAGGGTAGAGGTTATTAAAGGGGTCATCAAGTCAGTTACAACCGAAGAAGGTATTTTAAATATTAAGAGTTCCTTTATTAAGTTTGCTCATACTTTATTATTTCTAGTCATTCTCCAGGACACCAAAGTTCCATATACCCATCTTGCAATTTGTACGGGAAGTAGCTATTCAGCGCCTTACAAATTATCCCTTGATATTGAAACTGTCGAACAGCGCTATGATGATTTATTGGAATCTCGTAATGCGATAGAGTCTACTGAATCTATATTGTGTATTGGAGGAGGTCCTGTGGGGGTTGAAATGGTTGGTGAGTTAGCAGCAAGGTATCCGGAAAAATCAATTACTCTAGTACATAGCAAACCAGAACTCCTTGAAAAAATACCAGGAAATCTTGGAGCTGATGCCAAAGCTTCATTTGAAGAAGAGTATGCTCATAAAGCAGTTGTTAAGGTCATTCTTGATGAAAAAGCTTTGCCCAGTAGCAACGGAGACGGCTCATATGTAACTTCAAAAACAAACCAAGAGTTACATCCTGGGCATGTGATTTTCAGCCGTGGGATAGCTCCCAATTCAGAGTTTATGACAGCAAACTTCCCAGACTGTTTAGATGATCAAAAGTACATCCGCGTTGATGAGTTCTTTCAAGTCCTTGATCAAACTAATATATATGCGATTGGGGATGTCAGCAATAATCCTGACCCCAAGTTATTTTTCACTGCGCATATGCAAGCCATGCACCTTTGCAAAAACATAAACGCCCAGCTATCTGGTAAACAGCCTGCTCCTTATAAAGGATCCAGAATATCCTATGCAGTGTCCCTTGGCCCTGAGGTGGGACTTTTATCGTTTTCCGATGGCATTCTTACAATCCGTGGAGTTCGCCGTATGCTTTTTAAGAAAGCCCGACGAGGATCACGATTGGCTATGTTCTCAAAGCACATGATAGAGAAAGTTTCGCTTACTGGACTTCCTGCTTCTGCTATGAATAACATCCTGTATTATACAACAACTAAATAGCTTGACTTCTTGGGGGTTTATACCTTATTATGGTATGGTGCTTTTTTAATAAAATCGCCGTTCATGCTATAAAATCAGCTTAAGTCAACTATTACAACTGTGCCTCAAATACCAGTCACCACTTATTTTACAACACTCAAGGGTAGTTCCTTAAAATGCCCAGGCTAGATCTTATCAGAGTCCATATCAGCGCAATCATAATCTCTTTAGCTATAATGTAGATGATCGAGCTTCCTCATAAGGGGAACGGAAAATTTTATGCCAATTCTAGTTTTGACAATAAAAATTTGTTGAACTTACAGGAAATTGGCAGATGAAAATCTTTTTTCTAGTGTCGCAACATCTTTGATTACTCCCTCTCAGGGAATTAACGCCCCAAGTGATTCACCAAATAAGTCACCAAATGGCTCACCAACTAATCATCAAGTTGGTGGCACTACTATCATTTGGCCATCTATTACAGGGATCAAACAATCCAGATCCTAAGCAGAACACAACTTGAATAAGCCTCGTGACTTAAGAGGAACATTACTCAGATAAGCCCTATGACTTCCATGACATACACAGACAGTATGTGGCTTTCCATGATACTATATATTGACCTATATTTATATCCAATAAAGTATCATACTCTTCTTAAAACTTCCCCTTATTTTGTTTTATAAACTTCCCAGAAATATTTACTTAACATTGGTAGCACAGGTCAGTTATCCATATCTAACCAACTCAAAGAAAAAAATTCCTCCTAAGAAAAGAACCCAAACAATGTCGCTCTCTAATGGCTGGAGAGATTATAAAGTAGGACAAGATGTTCCCACAGGCCTTGTCATCTATGATAACGTCCTTGTACCCATCAAACAGTACAACACTCTCAAAGCCCAAAGACTGTTATCTGCAGCCCCAGCTGCAACAGGACTAAAAAACCTGAAATACCTAACATTGTATTCCAACACCTATGTTCAGCAGAAATTGGGGCTTTTGCAGGACTATGTTGGGAAAATTCTTTCCTCTGGATCAACAGCACACAAAGCAAGTTTACATAAGTGGGCTACCCCTGCAGACTCTGGGCCAGTGGGATTGCTCTTTGTGTCACAGGGACTGCCTCACTTTTTGTAAGCAAATGGCTCAAACAACACCCCAATCAAAATGAAAACTGGGACATATTCAAGGCCACCTTCCTTGAAAAGTTCTCCATGAAAGACTCTGACATAGTGATCATGACAGAACTCAGAACCTTCAAGATGACAGGATCAATTGAGGAGTACATTGTAGCGTATTAAGACTTACGTGACCAGGCCCCCAACACCATCAAATTTGATGAACCCAGACCATAATTGAACTTCTACAATGGCCTCCCCACACAGATTGGATGTCAGTTTGACATGACCCACTGCAAGAACCTTTGAGATGTATTCTTGGAAGGAAAACACACAGTCCAAAAGTCTGACAACTTACATGTAACAAACAAACAAACAAACAAAAAGAGAGCCCTACAGCAAATAAGGACCCTTGTCCTAATAAGCAAAACATCCAAAGCAATAGCGCCCATTCTTGAAACGTTACTTTATTTCTCAAGCTAATCAAGCAAGCACTGAAAACACTAACAAGGGGGAAAAGCTCAGGGCAGTGCTTAGGCAAGCTGCCCTGTCCCACTTTACAAGACTTGTACAGGAACCAAGATGTGAACTCAATCACCATGATCCAAGTATCCTCCAGTGATCCTCTACTGTTTGCCACCCAAACCAGAAATAAACTCCTCACTTATTCTTTCTGCTTTTGCAGATATCAGGGCACCACACTATTTGACACTGGAGCAGACTAATATCTTGTTGACAAGAAATTCACCAACCTCATGAAACTACCCACGGTCCAAAGCCACGCCAAAAGAGTTATTATGGCAGACAATAAGAGCACATCAGCCACCAAGGAAGCTTAACCTTTTCGCGCCCAAATTGGAGACATGTAGACTACACTCAGTGGTTCTATCATACCAATCCCCAAGTATGATATTATAATTGGTCTAGATTGGATGAGGAAGACTAAACCTCATATTGACTGAGATAGCGCTACCCTCACCATACAATAAGACAAGGTTCACCACCATGTCTACCCAACTCATCATGACATGTTTATGAGAGATCACATATTTGTGAAGATAATGGAAACAGAAGAGGAAAAGGACACCAGCAAAATCAACTGAAACTCCTGCATGTATGAGGTTATCCACTTTAAAAGTACATAAACCAGACGTGAGAGAGATCATATTTGAGAACAGCTAGTCATTGAATTCCCTTCTGTCTTTCAAGAAAATTTACCAGGGTTACCACCCAACTGAGGTATACAACACAAAATTGACCTAAAAGGGAGTGTACCTAAGGCATAAACTATCTACCGCCTCACACCACAGGAAGACAACATCCTAAAAACCTATCTTGACAAAGCCCTTGAGAAAGGCCTCATTTGACCTTCAAAATTGCCTTTTGGTGCCGCTGTCTTCTTTGTAGCAAAGAAAGATAGAGGGCTCTGTCTAGTCACAGACTACAGAGCGCTCAACAAGGTCACAACTAAGAACAGGTATCCCCTGCCCCTGATCAATGATCTTTTTGGCACCCTGGGGGGTCCCAAATCTTCATAAAAATTGACTTGACAGCAGGCTATCACCAAATTTGCATGAAGCCTGAAGACATACCAAAGACTGCATTCAGAACCAAGCATGGGTCCTTTGAATGTGTGGCTCTTAATTTTGGTATAAAAAACGCTCCCAGCACCTTTATGACCTTCATGAACAAGGTCTTCAAAGAACACATCAGAAATTGAGTAATCATCTACCTGGATGACATAATCATCTACAGTCTAACTTTAAAGCAACACTGGGAAGACGTCTGCCTGGTTCTCCACACCCTCAAAGAAAACCAACTCATTGCAGAACCTTCAAAATGCAACTTCTTTTTGTCTGAATTTACATTCCTTGGTCACATTATTAGTAAGGAAGGAATCAAACTATACCCAGAAAAGATTCACGCTATAACTGACATATCAGCGCCAAGGAACAAGAGCAAACTCTGAACATTCCTTGGCATGATAGCCTATGTCAGAAGGTTTATCCCTGACTGGGGTGCCTTAACTGCTCCCTTGTCTGAAATCACAGGCAAGACAACCAAGTTTGTATGGACACCACTAAGAGACCAACATTTCTGACATCTCAAAGAGCGCATGGTCACTGCCTCTATCTTACAGTACCCAAACCGTGAAGGAATATACAAACTGGAAACTGATGCTTCTGACTACGCAATTGGAGGTTTACTCCAAGTTCAGACTGTAGAAAAAGACCTCCTCCTGTAGCATAAAAATCAAAAAACTTGTCTGATGGTGAAAAAAGATATCCAATACATGACAAGGAACTGGTAGCTATCATGCACTGTCTCATGAAGTGGCAATGCTACCTGGAAGGCGCACAAATATTCAAAGTGCTAACCAACCACAAGTCATTGATATTCTTCAAAACCCAACAACACCTATCCCAAAGACAAGCATAATGAATGAACCTTATCAAAAAGTACCCCATGAAAATTAAATATAAACCAGGCAAAGAAATACTCATCACCAACACCCTATTGAGGCTATACCATAAATTTATCCTATGTGCTGATGGGGGCTCCAATATGCCCATGTTAATCATGGGGAATCTCCAAGAGAGGTTCCCACCTGGCACACTAATGAACATCCAAGAGAAATTCCTCAAGAACAAACACCTGTACAAAAAAGTATATGTCACGCTACACCAAATACTCTCAAGTGGTGACACTATACCCTATGTCTCGCCAACACAAAAGATTGACACAATCCTCTGATACCACAGAGACCTGGAACACACCTGTAGCCAAAATTTACATGAGTATCTCAAAACACGCTACTGCTGACCCAACATGCTGAAAGATATCAAAGAGGTACTGGAACAATGTGAGGTCTGTGAAAAGTACGCCCAATCCAAGGCACCACCCAAATCAGTACTACCAGTGTCCATCACGCAACCCTTCAAGGTTTGGTCACTAGATATTGTGGGACCAATGCCCTGTGACAACAAAAGCAAAAAGTACATAATAACAGCTATCAACTATGCAACTAGGTGTCCTGTAGCACAAGCTATAAAATAACACAAATGCAATGATGTGAGACAATTTATTGGCAAAGAAGTCATAGCTAAGCTCAGGAAACCTGAACTTCTGATCACAGATGGAGGAACCAAACTCAAGGCAATTGACACCAATACCTAACTCTCCAAGAACAGAATAAAACACACCATAGCCAGTCCCTATCACCTGCAGGCTAATGGAAGAGTAGAACAACTAAACAGCTTGCTATCTGGGTCAACATGCTACCAACAGCACTCATGGTGTGCAGAACTTGAGTCAACCGCAATACAGACAAAAGCCCGTTTGAAATTGTCTATAGGCAAAAGCCCACCCTTGTTACTACTACCGCAGGACCATGTTTACCTCTACCTAAGAAGGTGCCAGACAACAATGATCCTGATGTACAGTGCACTAGGAGGGACCAAGAAGACATGGAAAAGAAAACATCAAGAGAGAAGCAAGACCCCTACAACAGGAAAGATTCCAAGTTGGGGACAAGATTTGGGTTATCAACCATGACCAACATTAGTTAGACCCAGGGTTGAGAGGACCAGGCATTGTCATGGAAGTCAAACCCAACAATACCTACCTAATCAAGGGTATTAGCGCTTGAACAGGACTTAAACACATGCACCATGGCCGCCTTTGCCTATGCAAAGAAAGGATGGCGCATCACAACTCCCGACTGCCTGTACCCAACGCTAAACTGGATCAATACCAAGCTTGTATCACTGACACTCTCAAGAAAATTCCTAAGGTTTCACCTTCCAGCACCCCAGGGGGAGATGTTGCAACATATTTGATTACTCCCTCTCAGGGAATTGACACCCCAAGTGATTCACCAAATAAGTCACCAAATGGCTCACTAACTAATCATCAAATTGGTGGCACTACTATCATTTGGCCATCTATTACAGGGATTAAACAATCCAGATCCTAAACAGAACACAACTTGAATAAGTCTTGTGACTTAAGAGGAACATTGCTCAGATAAGCCCATGACCCTCATGACGTACATGGAAGGTATGTGGCTTGTCATGATACTATATATTATCCTATATTCATATCAAATAAAGTATCATTATATTCTTAATTTCCCCCTTCATCTTGTTTATTATACTTCCCAGAAGTATATACTTGACACTGGACTAAATTTTAATAAAATTGGTTTGGTTTAGTTAATCTCATATAAATAGAATGCCAACAATTTTTTTTTCAAAATTTCCCACACTTTTTTCTCATCTTAGAAGAGTCAATTTTTGGAGTTGATTTTTTAGAAAGCTAAAGATTTTGAAAATAAATTAATATATATAAAAGTGAGTCTGTCTGGATGTCTGGATATAATGCCATCTCAAGTGGGCTCAAGCCATAAGGGAATTGACTGAATTGATTTTTTTGTATTTTAGTTTTAAAAGTTGATGATCAAACCAAAAGCTCAATTTGGCTCATCCTTACATGTAATCTTGTACATGCATCTTTGGAAGTAAAAAGGTTGACTTTAGTGGAGTGTGGTCTAAATTATATTTAACTGAGAATATAAGCCACTCAAAATACTATAAATTTATATTTAATTACTTGATTTTTAAAAATTTATGGCTAGCCCCATTCAACCATACCAAAGTGGTTTAGATACAAATATTACCCAACTCTAGGATGTGTGGATTAAAATTGGAAGAGAAGCTGCAGATTTTTAGTGAGCTTTGATATGATGGATAGGTAAGATTTGTTGATGAGGATTGAATTGATGATGAGAATTTTTTGGTCACTTTAAATCAACAATTCACATTACAGATATAAACCTTCTTTTAAAAAGAGATTTTAAAAGAAGATGGTTTGCCTTCACATTTCAAAATGCTTATTTTTCAAGTGCAATAATAGAACATTCCACTTCAGTGCATCATCTGATTCATAGTTGTATATTGTTTCAGAGTAAACCTTGCTTTCTGCAGCTTCATTCCAAAAGAATATAAATGAGTAAACTGGCTATGATAAAATTATGATGCAATATAATGATTTTCATGAAATTTAGAGGACATAGATCAATTTTCAGATGATTCCAATAAAAATGGTATCAAACATGATAGCTCTAGCTGCTGTGATATATAGTTAAGTTCTGGAATTGGGTTCACATCATAATAAAAGCCTTGGACTTGATTTGATATAATCTAAAGTTAGGTAGGACACGCCATTTTGAAAATAGCATCTCAAAAAACGCCATCCTGAATTTAATTCAAGATGGTGTTTTTTGCGTTAGTGATTTTTAATCACAAAAAATAAAATAAACACTAAAATAGTTAAAATTTACATATACCTTTATAATGAAGCATCTAGAATTTATGCCATCTCAATTCTGTCACTTTGAGTCAGATTAATTAAATCTTATTTTACTAACTTTATTTACATATGAAATCACTTAGTGTGGGGCGTGTTTACGCCATCTTAACTTTACGTCATTTTGAATTACTCCATTTATCTTAAACTAAAATAAGCTTATACCCAAACTAAAATAAAGCCTGCGGTATAGTGCCAGAAGATGTTCCTATAGTATTAATCTAAAACACTTATAATAAGAACAACCTAAATAGATGCCATTATGATAGTCCTTCTAGTGATTGTCATTGCTAGGTAAATAAAACCAGTTTTGTTATATGTAATTTATAACTTTATTATACATGGATACATTGATAAGGATTTTCTTAATAAAATATTTTAATAGTGATTTTAATATGGAAGAGGGTGATTACAATATTTTGATTTACGTCACTTCAAATTCCACCGAGTTTTATATCACCCAATTGATTCAATGTGCACAATGGATAGGGGAAAATAAGGGGAAATTACCTATGACGCCAGGCTACGCTATATCAATTCCCACACCGCAATTCTTGCTTTCCACTTTTTAAACGTATAGTTTCACGTCTAAAACCACTTAAGCAAAAAATGTAAGAAAACATATGAAACTTTGTAAATATATATTTTTTGATCTCCTCTAAACAACTGGGTACTTTTTAGCCCCAGTTGTATAAGCTAGCTTTTGAGAAATTCAAGTTTTACTCTTTGGCCCAGTTAAGGTAGCGCCACCGTATATTTGTTAGTTTAATATAAAAAGTGGTCAAAAACACTATGTTTTTGAGCTACAACACCTTGATTACGTCACTTCAAAAACGCCATTTCAAAAGCAAGTTTTCAGTCAAAACTCAAATTTTTGCCTACTTGCGTTACTAATAAAAAATTATTTTTACAAAATAAAAAATTGAAATTTTGATAGTATATTTTTTTGATCTCCTCTCCAATTCTATGTGAAAAAATTGATACTTTTATATTAAAAACATTCTCATTTTTCTCTTTAAAAACAACCCTCAAATTGCTCATATTTTGATACTAATTCACTTTTAGATACCTCCCAAGTCAACTGCCAAAGCTGCGCCCAAGGCCTCCAAGGCCTCAAAGTCCAAAATCACTCTGCCCAAGGCCAAAAAAGCCAAGACAACCCCAAAAAAGCAGCCTTCTAAGGCCAAAGCTCCCCCCAAGACCCCAACTCTGTCACCTGAACAAGAGGAAAATAGTCCTACCCCTCCCCATTCTCCATTTGTTTACTCCCCCTCTGATCCTCAAGAGAAGTTGCTTAACTTCAATTGCCATTCTGACCCCACTTCAGAGCCTGAGGATGAAGAGGAGCAGTAGCCTGAGCCTGGTGCTCCTGCAGATGAGCCAATTGAGCTCTGGGATCTTAAATCTATCCACAATATATGCAATTGAAATGGCACTTTTTCTGTGCCAACAACATACCCTATCAGCTATCCAATTATGACAAAGAAAGGGAGTGTCAGGTTTGTCTACAAGGGCTACAGCTTCAGCTGTAATGACAAGAAGAAGCCCATCTGCCAACACCACTTCAAATGTGATAATGTTGGCTGCCCAGCAAGGCTCACAACTTATGGGTTCACCAGATTTAAAGCCCTTACTGTTAACCACAACTGCGCCAAGCCTTTTGACCCTCTCTATCAAATTATCTGCTGGTTTCTTTGCCAGGTGATCCCAACCACAAAGGATCAAACTGCAACTGAGGTTATCAACAATGTGCTCCTCAATTTAAATGATACCCAACTAGCAACTGTTGGTGGCACCTCAAAACTACAGAGATATTTTACTGATCAAAGATATGCTCTGAGCACTGAAGGCGTCAGTGCAAGCTCCATTGACCAATTGATCATTACTGAGGAATAAAAACTATCTCTCCATGAAAAGAGATTCATCCTCCATGATGATGGTCAACATGCCCCAGAGCGTATCATCTTCTTTGCAACAAGCCAGGATCTGCGCAACCTCCTCAAGTGCAAGACCTGGCTTGCAGATGACACTTTCTCCACCTGCCCAAAGCTCTTTAGCCATCTTTGGAATATCCATGGGCAGGTTAGAAATCTAGTTATTCCCCTGGTCTTCTTTTTCCTCCCAAATAAGAAGCAGAAAACCTATGTCCAGGCACTCACAATTTTAAAGGCCAAACTGGATGAAATCCTCCCAACAATTGAAGAGGAGCCCAAGGAGACTAGAGGGTGTAAGAAAAATCAATCCCAAGAAGAAGACACTACCACCCCAATCAAGAAAAAGCCTGAAAGCCTTCCCTACCAAAAATATCTGGTAGTGGATTTCAAACAGGCTCAGGCAAATGCCTTTATTTGTGTCTTTAAGAGCTCCCCTCAGGGATGCTACTTCCACTTCAGGCAGGCACTCTGCTGCCACCTCCAAAAGTGCTCTGACCTCCATGAGCTGGTATACACTGAAGGCATCAAAGAAGCAAAGGATGTTTTTAATTGCTTTGCTGCCCTTGCCCTTATACAAAAGGAGGAGACCAATGCCTTTTATGATGCCCTCCTCTGCCATTTCTATATCCAGGCAGCCTTTGCGCCCTTTATTGAGTATTTTGAGACTCAATGGGTTGGCATCTTCCAAGGAGCATGCCACATTAGAAAAGGCAATGACTCAATCACCTGGAACTGCTATAAGCAGGTCAAAGATGGGTTGATCAAGACCACCTCTTCCCTTGAAGTGTGCATAGCAAGTTTGCCACAAGGGTTAGGGTTCATAAGCCCAAATTCAATAAGATCATGGTCCACCTCAAAACCCAACAAGCCATCTCTGCCTGCCTCTTCAAGACTGGCATGAAGACCAAGGGTGATCCCCTCAAGATGACCAAAGCAGTGAAAAAGTACACTGAGATCAGCAAGGTAGTCCTTGCCTACTATTCCAAGGATAGCAAGCTTGAGCATCTCCAAACTATCTCAGTTGCTCTTTCTACCAATGTTTGAGCTTATTTGCAATAAACACTCCTTTATTTGCTCTCTTATTTCCTTTACTTTTATCATTATTTTAGTTTTATTTAGTATTTGGTACAATTCTATTCTTATTTTAAAGTATAGTTTGTAGTTAAAATAGATGAAAATAGTTGTTTTTGGGATTATTTTAACTTTTGGGCTTTACGCAACTATGTTGCTACAAATTGACTCCATTTTTTTATTGAAGATTTGGAATCCTGAGGCTTTTTTAAGCTTAGAAATTTTTTTGAATGTTATTTTTTGGGAATCTTTTGGGTAATTTTTGGAGTTAAAAAAATCTAAAATTTTAAAACAGGTTTTTCTTAGTTGAAATGCCGTAAATCAAAATGGCATTTTTACTAATAAATTGAGATAGCAGAAATTCAAGATGGCGTTTTTTGAGATGGCATTTTCAAAATGGCGTGTCCTATCTAAAGTTACTTTTAATGTACACTGAAAAACTAAAATCAATGTATCTCAGTGAAACTTAAGCCACTTTGGATGTCTAATAGTTTATTTTAAAGCTGCAGATCAGCTCTACATTTTGAAGGTATTTAAGAAGCAATTACTAAATTTTTAAATAATTAGTTTATCCTTACTAAACTTAATAGTGATACTATACTTATTTAATTTTAGTTTTTATTTTTACTTGAAATATACAATTTTAATTTTAATTTTAAATAAATATAATTGAAATTACCTTTTCATAAAGCAACTAAATGAAATTTTAATTAAGCATGTGATAGGTAATCCAAGCCTAAAAATACAATAAAATATGTTTAATTGATTTATTAAATTCAACTTTAATTTTGTCCTTAGATGGGGCAACCACCTAGTATAAAATAAAAGGCAATTGAAAAAATGTTTTTTCATCAACACCAAAGGAAACCATCACTACTATCATCAATTTTCAACAATAAAATAACCTTTCTCATATTTAAAACTATGATTTTTATATATTTAAAGATATACATTATTACAGCATGAATTGTGGAGAATCCCTATAAAGGAGCTAAATTTCAGATATGAATATTTAATGCCAAAGTATTATGGTAAGATGGCAAGCGGCACTATTCAGAAAGAACCAATGAGGGTACAACAGACAGATTATCAGTTGCTTGAGAAGCATTAGGCCAAATTGAGAGGAACAGGGAAGCATTTGAGCACCTCTGGAGGTGTAACAAAACAGATTAATCAAAATGGAAGCCAAGAAAATCATTCTAAGGGGAAAATAAGAATAAAGATTAGATGGTGAATAAATATAAAGGGCAAGCCAAGGAACTTCCAAGGAGTCAGCAGCCAGTTGGACTGCTGCTGACGCCCAATTATCTAACACTTGAGCCAGAAGGCCCGAATGTTCAAGCATTTTTGTGAAACTTCTTTTATTGTTTAATGTGAGTAAAGTAGCTAGAAACAAGTTTCTAGTGGGGGATTTGAGGAAGTTTTAAGGGACTTTGGGTTGGGGAGAATGAAGGAGATTACAGCTTCTGATTGGTTGGCACAAATATTTTCTGCAGTTTGAGGACCTGCTGTCAAATTTGACTAAATGATGTCATAATTTAAAAAATTCTGGCAACCAGCTGGTCAAGCGCTATACTCTTTTGGCAACAAGTAATGTATGATTAATTTATTGCAGTTAATTGGTGAGAGCAGGGGTAGAACCAGAATTTGGAGAGGTATCTGGGCAACTCCAGCTTTAACCCATTTTTTATCTATGACACCATTTAATTCATCTAGAGTTTCCAGGGGTTTAGCAGCTTTTTGGTGACAGTTCCAAGTGTGGAGGGGGTGAAATTCCTTTCATTTGTCTTTCTACTTTAAAACAAGGGGTATTTACTTATGTTTTTTGGGCCAACTTTTTTTAATTTTTCTACAACTAATTTTTTACCAGTCTATCTAAGGCAATCCTTCCCTCTAAAACCAAAATATTTGAAAATTAAGTGTCTTTTTAACCAGGTAAATCTACATCTGGGGTTGACTTTTTTTGATTTTCTGACAGCATTTGATAATTTCAGAAAATCCTGATTAATTAGGGTAGACTTATTCATCTCCCCATCACAATGACCACAGAATAAAATAGACAGAACATTACCAGAGTAGAATTCTTTTTTCTGGGTGGATATCATAGAGCCATAGAGTTGATTGAACACTACATAATTGTGTAAATCAATTTGGATATATAGATAGGATTCCTTATTTGAGAGATACCTTAGACATGCTGGATCAACTCCCATTGGCTGGTCAAAAGTCCCAGAAGATTAGGAATGTATGAATTAATTCAAGAACCCAAGGACAGGCTCACCACTTCCAGAATTTTATTTGAAAAGATTGGCCCAGAAAAACCTTAATTGATAGATGAGCCTCCACCCAATCAAATTTCAATTCACTGAGAAGTTAGACAGAGCATCTCCTGTCCAATTTTGATCCCACCAAGCATAGGACAGGATATTGCCCAATGATCATCACCCAATCAAACTCACTTATACAAAAAAATCTGTACTAAAGAGGGAAAATCAAGCAGAAGAACAACAACATCATTCAAAACCACAATTGAGATTTCTAATCATAGCTATTGGGGTTGAATCTAAAATCTTGGGGATAATAGCCTGACTGACAAGAGTTAGTAGCACCAGACTTCAGTTTGATCATAGAGCCTTAGCACTATAAAAAGACCTTACAAATTCACTTGGAAGGCAGAAAATTCTAATCACATTACTATTAAAAGATTTCACAGTGATGTCAAGTAATTAATGAAGCCATTTGTTATTAGTTTCATGCCTATTCTAACCCATCTCTGCTCAAAGCTGCTGTTGACCTGTCTGTCAACTAAAAGAATCCTCCCTCTAATTGCCTCCAGTGATCTTAGGACAAAAGCCTGCCTGTCACTTCTCTGTCACCACAAATAGGGTGTACATCTGTTGCCATAAAAATTCACCCCTTATCAAAAGCCCTTTAAAATGACCCTATAGTAACTTAATAAAACCAACAAATCTTAAAGATCACAGAATCTTGACAGATAATTAGCTAATTTCACACAATATCAAATAAAACTATGCAGCTCAAAAAATAAGCCCACAATTTTAATCTTTGAAAATTTAAAAATTCAGATTTCAAGCTACCTAAAGTTATCTGGTCTTAGGATAACACTGGGTAAATAAATTGGCAAATACTCTCAATCTAAGGCCAGTAAATATTAACAATATACTTGTTTACTAATTCAAGAAAAACATTGAAACTACCCAAAAAATATCTATCAAGATTTTTGGGTTTTGAAGAAGTATTGTTTTTATTATGAGGATGGTTAGAAAATCTTGCAGGCTGTTGATATTGAGTGAATCTGTATGGCAACAGATATGTATCCTATCAGTGGTGTTTCACCTGTAAGTCACTGGAAGAAACTTAGGAAAGGGCTCTTTTAATCAATTGACAAGGAACCAAAAGCCTTGGGAAAGAGGTGGTTTGAAGAGGTCCTTGAAATAACAACCTTACACTCTTGTTGATACTTGATACTGCTGTGAAATTTTATCAACAGTATTTGTCACAAGTGACAAACTCCTGTTGAACATGCTCATAGGAACACCTCAACTACGGGATTCAAACCCTGATACCCTGCGGGCTGCCAGCCCGCAGATTTTTGGGCTCAAACCAGAGCAGGATTTGACTTTGGGGAATCCTCTAAATCTTGATGAAAAAAAACCACCTACATTGACACTCTTCACGCTAAAGGTTCCTGTTAACCCAACCAATCAGCGGGCGGGCCAAGCCATAGATCCCAAAATAACTTGGGCCACCACAGAAGGGGAAACAAAGAAACTTCCTATAGAACACAGGCCGCCCAGAGATGACCAACCCCACAACCTGACAAAGAAATTTGAGTATTTTCAGTTCAAATCAGCCAATAAATTAACTCCTGCAAAGGATGCCACCAAGGACTGGAAACCCCTTGTAGACAGCAGTACCTGGGTCAAAGAAATTTGTAAAAGTTTACCCATGGCAGATAGGCATACTTATACCCTGGACTGCCAGGAAGTTGTCCATCACTATTGTGGGGTTCCTGGTCACCAGTCCCCAAAGTGTGTCCTGGGTCATAGCCAGGGACAGGCTTGGAGGAGTTGTCATTCCCCAACAGTGGTGAGTGGTTGATTAGGAGCTTGTACTTGGCCTGTATAAGGGCAAACTCTTTCAGTACTTTTCCAATTACTAGGCGGGCATCCCCACCATACACTTGTACTTCAGCAGGCGCTAGCCCTTCTGTAGGCTGATACCAATCCTGCAACAGCCTAGTAAATTCAGCCCTAATAAACTCCCTTCCTCTATCTGTCATTTCAAGATGCCTAGTCACTTTTTCCCACTCCTCCTGGGCAGACTTACTAGAGGAAAATCTCCTGCAACCTTGGTGATAGGATTTCTCCTCCCCTGGGCTAGGGTAGAAGATGTGGGGTAATTTACTCAAAGAGCTTATATCCTTTTATCATGGGAAATTCGGGTAGGGGTCATAATAGGCTTTTTATTCACGGTCAGAAGGAAGATCCCCTTAGAAACCTTCAGATATAAGGCCTGTGTATAGGGAACAATAAGGGTTTTGCCAATACTTGGAGTCCTTTAACAATCTCTTGGACTCCTTGTACTTGGTCTTTGGCTCCTGCTTCTTTGTCTTAGGCTCCTGCACTTTGGTATTGGGCTCCTGCCGTCTGTTCCAGCTCAGGCTTCCTTAGCTTGGTCTCTGGATCCTTCTGTAGTCCTTGTGGCCTTTGTAATCCACTTAATCCAGTCCCTGAAGAGTCTCAGATGGCTCTCCCTTTTATAAACCCTTGTATCAGACCAAAAACCTCTCTTAGAACTCTGGTTTTCAAAAGCTTAAACTATCCAGTTTTCCTCTCTCTATAATATATTAAACTTTACAACTTACTTCAGCCAATGAAAGCCCTGAATTTTCTGCTTCTGCTCCTCATTTTTTAGGCTTTAACTCTTAAGTTAAAGCCCTCAAAATATTGATCAAATAGATTCTGGCTTGCAGTCAATCATACGGCTCAATATAACGGTTTTGCCAAAAGGTTCCCCCAGATGACTTGCTCTTGACCCTGGTTCAAACCTGAGGCTGTCTTGCTATGGGTAAACAACTGCTCCACATTTAAAGCGGTTTTGCTGTGATTTCCGTCACGTTTCCCTGGAAAATCTCAAGTGCTTCTGTATATGTTTTACTTAAGCAAATTTTTCCCCCTTGATTTTACAATGTTTCTCCATGTTTCCCCATGTTTTTTAACGTTTTGAAACTTTGAACCTGCTTGCTGCTTGCTCTTTTGTCTCTCTTAGTTGTTCCTGGCAAAATTTGCTCTTTCTCTCTTACAGTTTCTCCATCCTGTTTCTGGCCTCTTTCTTACTCCTTTCTGGCTTAATTTTCTCTTAATAAATTTACAGTTTTAACACCCTGTAAACCTTTTTCCTCCTCTTTCTTTATTTATAAACATATGATAGTTAATTATTTTTTAACATATTTAGGCAGCATTTAAGTATTATTTAACTTCGTCTTTCTATTCATATTTCCTCTTTAAAGACACCAAAATCAGCTTTCTCAGCCTCTGCATCCAGTCTGGCTAGTCCTTCCAAGTCAGCTCCTGGTCCTTCACTTACATCTTCTAGTCCTTCAACCAGTTCTTCAACCACATCTCTCAGTTCTTCAGCTAATCAGCCCATCTCAATACACCAAACAGCTCCTCTCCAGTCTTCAGACAACTTCATCAGTCCTCTGGCCATTCCTGCATCAAGATCTTTAAGCCCTCCAGCTTATTCTTACTAAGAACCATCTTGGTTCCACCTGCACAATGAACCTTTGTGGTTCCAAACTTCAATATGAACCATCAGTCCTTCAACTAGCCTTTTCTGTGATCAAACAGTTCCTTTCACTAGTCTTCTCTGCTGATTCTGTGAACCACCTTGGTTCTTTATCTCAGCCCCTATTAACAGAAATTGTAGACCCAGACATGAGTCTACATTGAACTGGCGTTTGACTGGGCCCTTGCAAGTGGCGTTCTACTTAGGCCATCTAACCATAGATCCTTAAATCCTATTTTGTTGTTTTTACTCACCCAGGTGATTAAGTCTGGGCTATCAGTTGCAGAGTAAACAGCTCTACTTCCCAGAGGCCTGATCACACCAAGTTCTGAAGCTTGCTTCCCCAAGCAAACTGCCTTGATGACACCTCTGAGCAAATCCATGCCCTCCAATGCTCACTTTGGGTTCCCCCCAAAGCTCCCATGGGGACATAAACGAGGACACCCTACCAGTCTGTTAGGTAGGATGTTTGCTCACATACCTCCTGTAAGCGTATCAGGGTACATAGAGCCCTCAGAGCTCTTCCCCTCCTTGGTAGCCTGCACTACCCACCAGGGGCCCAAAACCTTCTTCACCTCCAACAGACAAAATTCCCTGCTAGCTATCTCATTCTTCACCCTTTTTCAGACACAGTTCCCTGCTAGGTGAAGAACTCTAGCCCACAGCAGCCAATATCTTCTTCTGGGTGGAGGCACCATCTGCCTCTAGTAATTTTTACATCTACTAGCTAGGCCTTACTGTCCCTAGTAGCCATCATTCCCCACTAGGCCTCTACCTGTAATCAACCAATCAACACCTTGTCAATCTGGAGCATAGTGTCTTTATTTGAAGCCAAATCAACCCTTGCCTGCAAAACCTCCTACATGTGGATCATTACAACTATTCTTGTAATAAAGTGACATGAGACTTTGGTTCAACCAGGTTATTCCATATTTGATTTTAGTTCTATTTAATTTGCGGTCTACCTCCCGCAGTTCCGCACCTCACACCCACCAACCCCAAGAAACTGCGGACCAGCTGCCCAAATTCTATTGTCCACCAGGAGCTTCCTTTGGCCCGGTACATTTCACTGAATAACCACCCAACCCAGCGTATTTGGAGTTCACCTTAGAGGAAATCTTAATCTACAACCCAGAGGCTATAACTAGAGAGACAGAAACCGTTTACAGAAAGGGCACTAAAGTCACCATACCTCATCTGCTATTCTGCAACAAGTACAACTACCAGCCTGCATAATTGGTTCCAATGACACCACCTCTCACCCTGTGGCCCAACTGCCAGCAAGAATCTGTTGCGGCCAATGAATCCACTTCCACTCAGATATTTGGAGTAATGTATATCACTCTTACTGGCTTGATTGATTCAATGGTGCCTGCAAGCGGACCTTGGGCCCTCCTGGGCAAATTGTTATCTTATATTGTAAAGTAGCACCAATCTTGTGGTGGGCCCTTCCTGCTGGGCCCGTGGGCCGTCCACCTGCAAGTTCCCAAGAACCCCCCCACAGGTTGGATCCCTGACAGTATCTGATAGAGTGAAAGTTGTCTGCCTTCTAAGTCCACATAGAAAGGCTCTTTGGCTAAACTCATAACTGGTGTTACTAACTCTTGTTAGTCAGCCTATCATCCCTAAGTGTTAAAACTACGGGGTCAACTCCCAGCAAGGTTCCACCCAAGAGAATATGTGATCCAAAAACCAACTTACCCATGGCCCGTAGCCAAATGCAGAAGTCAACTTGAACTACTAAATCCAGTAACAAGAACCAGTGATGATCCCATCTTAGTGGACAGCTCAATTTGGCGCTTCACTCATAAAAAAAATCACACCACCCCTTCCCAATCCAACTAATTTATCATCACAATCTTGTTTCACTTCTCATGATTCACCCAAACTATATAAGTCATATCTCTCACTAAAGGCAATTATCTAGTTTCCACCCAATCCCCTCATGTAACTCTGCTAATATAGCACGGTTACTGTACTATAATATTAATTGATATCAAATCCAATGGATTTGATCCAGGCTGTTATTGAAACCAACCAGCAATACAGTGAAATGTAAAGATATGTTACTGAATTGAAAATCCTAAAATCTAAAGAAATTCATACTGTATAATTAAATAAGATTGCTTAGTGGTATAAGGTTTATTTATAAAAATATGGGAGTGAAGGAGGCAAACTAGTTGGTGGGAGGGCAGGGCTGGGTGACAGGATAGTGATGGCTTGGTGTGTGGGTGGTTAGGCCAGGAGGATTGACTGGGGCCTTGAAGGTACTTGGGATGTGTAAAAGCTTTTCCTGGCTTGAATAAATTGGTGGTTTATGAAACCATACTCTTGCTTAAAAATCACGGTGATTGGCTACTGCTGTGGGTGTTGAGGGCCATATTGATGAGCATTTTAGAAACCTTCTGCTGTGTGAATAACCTAATGTGGGTATGGGTAGCAAGAATCACCTGTTTTACGTCTTGGGGCTGTGCTCTTGGATATTGTCCACAATGCTTTGGAACAACCCATCTCCCAAGTGTACGTTGTCATGGCCAGCATTAAATTAGAGATGCCATGGCTGCACGCTCAAGCTTCTCAAATGCCTCTTCACCACATTCCATTTGATAACTCAGGAGGGTACAATATTTCAAACCAGCTAAGCTCAAGATATTGATTAGATCTAAGATAAAATTTCCATCTGCGTAACCATTGGTGTAATTGGACAAGGTTAATAAAAAACTGTCCCCTTTTAAGAAGCTGCTAGGAATTCACCAATGACTTTGCCCTGATTTTGCTTCTTTTTACCCTCAGGAATGCCCTTTTCCCAGCATTATGTAATCCTGAGTATATAATGCCAATTTATAACAGGATATAGAAATGTCATTTTCTAATAAACTGGAAAAGCAGCAGGGGATTGTGGTATCCATCTCTGTATTGTGGAGAAATCATTATCACTATTCCATTTTTCACCTGCACAATTATTCAGAACTAATTTACTAACAACAAGCTCATGCATCCAGAGCTGCACAGTGCGGTAGGTGAAAGAGATGCTGTGAAGCCCAAGTAGATATCTGACCTCAGTCATTTGGAGGTATGGGTTATTTTACAGAAGTTCAATAAGGATAGGTATCCTTGATCTGGTAATTGGGCTGCTTCTTTAGCTCCTTGAGAATCTTTGCACCACCTCTCTTCACAAGAGCCCAAAATGCTTGCCTTACCGCTGCCAGGGTAGATTCTAGGCAGGTAGCAATTTCTGCAGAGTTCCTCTTGCTTTTATCAGGGCTCAGTATCTTCATGATAATTTTATAGTTTATCAGTTGTTGCTTAGGGGGCATACTTGTTATGCTGGTACCCAGATTAGACAGGGCTCAATCTGGTTGGTCTGAATTGCTCTGTGATGATTGGAACAGGTTGGATAGAGCTACAGTTTCCAAGTCTTCCATGTGTGGCACAGGCTCAGGTTGGGTCTGGCCTTGAGGTTCCTCATATTGACTACTGGAAAAGCCTCCCAGTGCTGCACCTGGTGGAACATACAACTCACTCTCCTCACAGCTTAAGTTGAGTTGGATACACATGGGATCCATAGCAGTTGTACTCCCCTGATCAGTAGCTTGAGCTTAGAGTTGCTCCTGGTACTGCTCCTTGTCAACATCAAAGTTATCTTCAATTGAAAAAATCATCCTTAAAATGGTATAAAGATTATATAAAGACAGAAAAAAGTATTGCCTGAGTGCTAATTTTATTTAAGTGTGTGCTAATTTTTTGAGATACACTCTCTGACAAAAAATGGCCAAATATAGAAGCACATGGATTGGAAAAATGCTGTAGTTTTCTGATTACTTTTGCTGGGGTTACTGGTGAAATTGGCTATTTCTGGTTGGAGCCGCAAAAATGATCAAGACTGTCAAAGGATGGGCTGTTTTGTGTTTGGAAATATTGCTTCTGTGACTGAACCAGTTTGACTCATTGGTTGTATCATTTTCTACATGATCACTATCAAATTCTATGCATATTGCTTCAGAATGTGACAGATTTATTTCTTTTCTGGATATAAGTTAACTGGTTTGCTGCCTAAGTTTTGGGATCCTGGATTTGGGTTTGATCTTGTTGTGTGATTGACTACTTTGTAATATGGACCTAGAAAAATGGAATTATTATTGATTAAAATATCATTCAACTGGAACCATTCAAAATGTGTTGTATGGCTGACCTAATTTGTTTTGAGCTGAACCATTTCTGTTTATCTCAACAGGCTATAAAACTAGTGAAGCTACCTTGTAAAAAATATCCAGTGGTTTTTTATTTCAGAACACACAAGTGCAAGATGACCTGTAACCATGCTTGATAGGTTTCTGTTCTAAGCTCTGGAAGCTTGCCTTCTGGATATATTAGCTCTTGGAATCTTTGCATCAAATGCCTATTTGTATTCTTCAATATTATTGGTTAAAGGTGTTTGAAATGGTTCTTGAGAGACAGAGTTTTCACCAATTACTTCATGTTTTATTATAGCTTTTATTAATAGTTTAAAAGTATTATGATTGGCTAGGTATTAGGATGAGTTATTTCTATATATTTCTGGGACTGGCCAGTATAGAGATTCATACATCAACAGTGGCGGGTTTATGTCATACGACAAGGGAATAGGCAATGATTAGGTATGTATTATTCCAAGCCCAACTGATCTAAGCTGATACTTCATGTATCCACATCACTATATATAGCATTCTTCTCATAAGCCCATATATGGAAGCACTGGCTGTTGAAATCAATAGTTGGAGGGGGTTTCTAACCAAATAGCTAATATCAGTCTCAGCTAAGTAACAAAGAGTGATAGTAGCAAAGCTTTGACCAGAAAGCCAAACAATAAGCATTTATTTAAGACTAATTTCAGTATACCCAAAATAATCCTCAAATCGATTAAATTAAATCAAATGAACTTTCAAAAGCTAGGCCTTTAAATTAAGAATGTTGATTTAAAAAAACTATAAATAGCTATAAATTGCAGTTTAACCAGGAAAAGCATTATTTTTGAATTTTTTGTTGCTATAAATGAGATAATTACACACGAAGAAAACTGCAATGGATCAAATTGATTGAAAATCAGTTGTAGGAAACATTAATTGCTGGGATATCTTCCTGCCCCCGCTATTCGAGAAAATCAAATGTAAGGATCTTTAAAGGCTTTATCCTTTATGTTTAGTTACTGCTGTAACTGAACTAATTAATGACTATTTTTGGTTTTGGGAGATGCAACAGTTTAAGAGGGTAGGAAAAGGGATTAGGAATAAGATGTATCTATTGATAATATTGTGTATTATTATACAGTGTGACAAAGCTATTGGGCCACCGAGGGTGTGGCAATGATCTGGATAAGGATCAGCAGTGTTCTGTATAATGATTATGGTTGGGGTCTCCATCTAATTGACCCTGTTCCTTATAAGAAAATATAAAACCCTTGATGTGTTCGAGTGAGGTCATGGTGTTAGACTCGTCATGGGGTGGCTCAAAGAGTGCCCTGTGTATTGTGAGATATGTTAGCAGCTGGGGTGTCTATTTTTGTTACAGCATTTTAATAAATATAAAGGAATCTTACTCGTACTTTTATGTCTAGTTTTAATTATATATTTGTAATATGGATAAAAATTTATATTTAGCCCTATTTTAAAATTTAATATATTTGAACACTATAATTTTTTAAAAATGGGTTATAAATCCTAGTTTAAAAATATTATAAAATACAATGATTTATATGGCTCAATCCACAAGATATGTATGTTACATTGATAACATAATTAGATAAGAGAGGGGATACACTACTTGACTTTTTATATACAATTTTTATTTTTATTTGAAATTTTATATTGAAAGGCCACATTTCTATAGCCCAAACATTGTAAATAGACTAGGATCCACAGCTTGAGCCAAATTAAATGCAACTTTATTTACATCTGTCCTAGGATGGACCAACCACATGGTATAATGTAGAAAATCAAGTCAATGTGAAACCTATACCGCAAGTGGGCCCAAGCTAACATTACATTATAACTCACTTTTAAATAAATTGATTTAGATCCTCTCGTCATCAATGCACTGGTTTCAGTCAAGGTTAAACTATGTTACACGATGATGTTAGTTTGTGCTGCTATGACCAAACAACACAAATGCGGATTTTGTGCAATCAAGAAGTATATAGGATTGGAATATTATATTGAATAAACTCAATCTGCTTTTCTAAGCTGAAAACCTATCCCAATTTCCACTCTTTAGAATAATCACAGCATGTTCTTATCGGAATGGAGCCGAGCATACACATGACAAAAAGAAGAATCAAACTGAAAGAAACACATGTTGTCCTTGGTTGTCTACTTTGCTCTCGCTGCCAACGGGGGATGCAACCGCGCTACCTGGACTACGCGCTAGAGCGCATCTCCACCAGCAATGTCGTCACGGTAGAGAGATATGGGAAGATGGTCCCTTCACTCCCCATGTATGTCCATGGCCAAACCTTGTGGCTAAATGGAACAGGCTTCAAGGAACATCATCTTCTCCGCGAAAAAAGCGGTGTGCCTGCTGGCTACAGCAACAACTCGTATTTTATCGTTGAAGAAGAGGCCTACTGGTGGGAAAACATCCATGCCCTGGAGCCTAAGGTCAGCTGTGGGTATTTTGGTTACTGCCGCTTTCGTGAGAAATGGCCAACCTATGAACCTTTCATGTACCACGGGGCAGTCAACTTGACTCCGCAAGAATGGATCCCACTCCTTACCACACCAATTACTCCAAAACTAACAACTAGCTACCCTGCTGCGGTAGAAACCTTCACCCACGTCACGCCCTATCATCAAACTGCCGTCTTCAAGCCTCTGTATTGGTTTGTGAAGGGGAAATACCACTTGATAAACGATACCCACAACGGTATCCCAATGATGTTCTGGATTTCGATTTCCCTTTCCAAAAATGCCCAGGATGGACTCATTTTTTTCCATGCCAAGGGTTGACCAATCAACCCCCATTTCACCAGTTCGAGCCAATGAATAACCATTTTTCAATTCCTGATTCCCCGCTGCGACAATAATATATTTAGGTACCACAAATGATTCCCAACGATGCCAGCTCAAGCTTCCATTTGATGTTCCATTTGATGAAAACTTATGAATTCAAATATCTAAATATTTAAAAGCTATAACTTCACTAATATTCGTGTAGCCAATCAACCCCTTTAAATCAATCCAAGCTATACCATCAACAAAGCTTCAGTTAAGGAAAGTATCAAGGAAACATGTATGGGTGTAACAGAAATGATTTACTGTCATCACATGGGTCATTGTTTTTCTTGTTATGCCAAAACGCCAGATTGATTATTTTATAACTTAATCAAATTACTCATGTTCAGATTATTCAGAATTGTTAAAATACAAACATTCCCAAAACTTTAAAAGATCCTTGGTTTAGAAGGTTTTTTAAATAATTCATCAATTCTAGAATTGAAAGTTACAACTTATAATATCCCTGGAAATGCCTTAAGTGCTAATACAAAATACAAACTAAAAATATCTATTATGAGTTGCATGGGAGAGTAATAGCAGCCCCAAAGCTATAAATTCTGTTACCCTATCTTTGGCTCATCATAACTATTCCTAGCTTGTTTTATAAAGATTGGTGTGTTTGAAAGACTAATAACTCTAGTTTAAATCCACCCTCTAGTAAGCCATCCTACTACATGAACTTGCCCTAATACACTGCTAACATCTTCTGATGTTTTGGTTTTTTGGTATCATCACATGATTTAAATGCTAAGTTATCTCATAATATTCCTGAAGCTTTCAAATGTTAAGAGTGAAGTATATAGCTTCCCATCCTTCATCAAATATGAAAGGCTGATGCACAGACTTTTAACTTCAAGCACTCTTTTTATAGGCCCAACTTTCCTTTTGTGAATATAAAAAGGCTTTTTGAGAAACATTTCAACTATCTAAAACTGAACTATATAGGTTATTTCTTTGTAATCAAATATCTTTAGGATCCTTGATATAAATCTTGCCTTCTTTTTCCTTTAACATTTTAAATTTTACACCAGAGTGTCTATTGACATTGCTTTTTAAATGGCATTCAACAGATCTATTATATTTTATAGGACCCTTAATATATTTATGTTCTTCTTTGAATAAGTAATACAAATATTCATATATCTAAAACAATTGCCATTATCTGTCCCTACTCTTATATATTTAAGCCCATCTAATTTAAGAATGATTATAAAGCTTTCACCCAGAAGTAAGGTATTATGGGATAATATCTGAGATGAAAAAATCCATGATATCAATCAGCCATCCAATTCTTTAAAAACCAATGCAACCCTTTTGAAGAGATAGATTTTGACTAGAAACAAAAATATGTTTCAATCAGACCACTGCCAGCATTTAAATCTTCTTTATAGTCCATGGCTACATTGCTAGACTTTTTATCCTGGAAAGTATAAACTTCTTGGAAATATATATAACAAGATAAAGGGAGAATTTGAGAAGAAAATTCTACTTTATTGATATGAATTTAGAGGATTATATGATATCTTAAGAAGTAATATGCTGTGCATGTACGTCATGGTAGCCATGGGATGTCAACAGGTAATGTTCCATTTAGGACTCAAAAGGGTTGATCCCCATATAAGATGGGCAGCTGATAAGGGTGCCACTAACTTAATGATTAACTGGGAAATCACTTGGGGAATTACTTCCCCAAGAGGAAGTAATATTAGATGTTTCAATATGATGGTTTTTATTGGTATAAAAGTAGATGTGATATAACAAGAAGAGCATGATAGAATCAGAAGCATTGATTGGAGAGTTAAAGCAGTGATGACCAAGATTAAGGAGTCTAATAAAATGATGAAAGACAAGCTTAAGGAGGTGGCTTTATAAGGTAAAGACTGAACAAACTTACATTGCATGTGTTGAAAAATAATATACCTAATAGGACTTAAAAACTTGCAGTCAGGCTCCTTAACGTTCAGAAAGATGCTTCACATACCAGCAGTTCAAACCACAGGGGTTTGTGGCGGCAGAGATGTGGGATAAGGATCCAGAGATGCTTGAGCAATTACAATCTCACAAGACAACCAGCAACCTACAACCAAGAAGACACATGAATCTGTACCTGTCAAAGAGGCAACTGTAGAGGATGTAGAATAAAATAAGAAAATAAAAAAATAAAAATTAAAAATATATAAGGTGATTAGGAAGGTGTACTACAACAGTTCCTAAAACCACATATAACCAATACCTTATAATAAAACTATGTTTATATATTGGGTGTTAGCTGGTTCTGACACTAGCTGTCCAAAACAAAATGATAGACAAACGGAATAAAACTTACTGTAAATTCAGAATCTAAACAGAAAAATGTGGGATTGTCAAATCCTTGGTTCAAATTTTGAATCACTTTTGCGGGCAACTCAGCTGCGTGAAAATTAACATATTTAATAAAATCAACCATTTAATTTGACTTTTTTGGTTTATTTAAATTGGAAAGTTTTGAATCCCTTGAGAAGATAACTCAACTAACAAAAGACAAAACACAGCAAACAAATGTAGGATACATGAATCAGAAATGTGGGATTTTAATGTACAATTTGAGATTTCCTGTATTTCAAACAAATTATAGACATCATGTAAAACTTAACAAATCTGAAATTGTGGGATTGTCAAATCCAAGAACCAAATTTCAAATCAAAAATGAGGTGAATTTGAAATAAATATAATCTATGGGCATCTCAAAAAAGGATGTCAAAGGATCTATAGTGGATTTGTGCTAATTCTTTTAGAAATCACAGACATTCTCAAAAATGATTCTATTCCATTTTAGGACAGCTAAAAATTTAGATTGTAATATTCAGCAACTTAGCATACTTAACAATAAAATTGACTAAAATATACACTCCTCTTTTTGAGTTTAATTTTTTTAATAAAAATTTATTATGTCTTCTTTCAAAAACAACCAAGTCAACTAGCTGTTCCCTGGCCTTGACAAAATCATTCAGGGCTACTCTGGGTCTTCCAATAGTGAAGCCTCTGTCTATGGTCACTCCCAACCTGCAGGCCCCTCCACAAGCACTACCCAGGAGTATGTTCTTTCTCCCGTGTCCTCAAACATGGCCCTGTTTGCCCATCATGCACAGGCAGCTGCAAACCCAGATTGTGTATCAACACTAGCATCCAGAATTGGCCAAGTGAGCCATGGGGTCACCCAGAGAACCCATAATCCAGAAACAGCCAATCAGATGGCACTGTCTGGTTCCCAAGACAGACACATCCCACCTCTAGCCAACCAGCCTGCAAGATGAAGAAGAAAGCTGATTACCCCAGATATTTTTCTCAAAATGGTCAATAAAAACAAGAGATGCTTATGTTTCTTGGGAAAATTGAGGCTGGGATGGGTTTTGCAAAGTCCACTGTGGCTGCAACCCTGTGAGCCCACGTCAACTGTGGCCCCCTACCAAGAAGACCCCAACTGGTGCCTGTACTTCAACTGAAGGTTAAAAAGCCCCCTCTCATGATAGCTATCATGAAACATGACCCATGGATGCCCCTGGCCCAGGTATCTCTCCAGCTGGGACTCCACAGCATTTTCACCAATAAGAGAACAGTGAATTTGTGGATGCACTGAGTTGTGGTTGCTGCTAGAATCTTGTCCAATCAGGTTCTCAGTGGCCCTAATTTGGTGGATACCAACCCCCACAATTCAACTATCATTAATTTTGTTAAAGGGAGGGCAATGAGGGCGCGCAGTGACATCATCTTCTTGTCATATGCCAAGATTTTTGCAAGTATCCAATATTATGGCAAAAAGTGCATCCAATCTTACGTCTACAAGTGCAGCCCAATCAAGTATCAATTTTTCAGGGGTTTGTTGGCAGTTTCCCCATTGGGTGTGAATTATTACTTGGCAATATCATACACCACAGATGGGTATGCCTACCAGAAAGAGCTCAAAGACATGCTGGAGGAGTGGGCTACCCAACAAGCCATGCACACAGTTGTACTGAGTGCAGAGATGGAGCAGCAGGAATGGGCAACCAAAGAAATTAGGGCTGCAGGACATACCTGTTGGTCCTACCCTATCAACCACGCTGACATGCATCTTGCAGATGTATGTCTTTACAATTTTGGTTTGGCTCTCAGGCGCTCAAAGCCTGCCACCTACAATGAATTGTGCTCCCCAATTGAGAAGGTGTATGAGCTTTTACTTTCTGTATTTGTCCAGGACTTATCAGATCTCATCATCTTCTATGCAAGTGATAGTGATAAGTCCAGAAAGGACTCTCGCCTTCCCCCTTGCCCATCCATTTGTTTTGTCAAGCCTGCATATGTGACAGAAGAAAAATTTGAGAAATTGAAGAAATCAGCTCTTGCTTCCCCTTCCCAGTCAAAAACCCTGCCTCCCCAACTCCCCCATCAAGCCTCCCACCTTCCAACCCTGACTCCCAAACCACTGCCCATTCCCTCCCCTTCTTGTCCTTTGATCAGTAAAATAAAACTTTTCTTTGTGACAACTTATTGAAGTCAATATTAAATCTTCCTATTCATAATTAATAAAATTTTCTTTTTAAATCATCAACATTTCCCATAATTAAAACAATGTTGTACATTTTATGAATAACTTAAAACTATTAGCATACATATTTTTCATTATCAATAATAAATTAAGGACCACAAATGTAAATGTTATATTAGAATATTACAAGCATGTAATAAATCCTGATATTCAGATATTATTTGCATAACTCGATGCATTCTGTATAATAAAATTCATTGTAAACAAGGCCTTTTATATTGTAATTTATATAAATGGACTGTGTTTATATTAGGGTGCCATTAACACTTATCACAAATATTGATACATAGTGCATTTTACAGCTTGTATATTTGACTATTGATAACAATTCTGTAAAATTCTAGTCAGATTTTGTGAGTAATAATAATTTAATGGATTAATAAATTACTTTTAAACCTTTAATTTATTAACCCATTACATTATTACCTTGCAAAATCTGCCTAAAAAGTTTACAGAATTATTGCAGATAAGTAATTATACAGGCTTTAAAATGCACTATGTATCAATATTTGTACTAAGCTTTAATGGCTGTAATACACAGATACAGTAGGTACCACTTGCAGCAGGTATGGTAGGAGGTTGTCAAATTGGAAGCCAGTCAGTGCAGTGATGATTGGGTAGACAGTGATTAACCACCAGAAGACCTTGGCATGGAAATTTTATCTCTCAAAGCTCCCTGCAAAGTAAGTTAGCACATAGTACATTGAAGTGTATACTGCTATGGATAGGGTAGAGTACAGGGAGCCCAGGAATCAGTGTGGAACAAGTTGAGCTGCCCTGGGTCTTGGTAATAGTCCTGTCCCAATCCCAAGGCAAGCTGTGAGTACAGCTGTGAAGATGAGGTGATTCATCTTCCTTGGATTGGAGGTGGTTGGCAGAGGCAACTAGTTAACGTGAACTTAAGTTGTAAGTAAGATTTAGCTTTATTAAGGCTATTAATCTCAATAATAGCACAAGCTACCACTGAGGAGGGATCATTTATTTATAGTGTCCCCCACTGTGCAAAGTTTTGCAAGTGGGAGTGAAAACAGGGGATTGGGGATCCAAAAGTTTGGAAGTTGAGACTGGGAATTGGTTCTTGAGAATAAGGTCAAACACTTGATCTTGTATAATCTGTTGTTGATTTGGAAGTTCTTTACTGGGGCCAATGGGTTCTTGTGAGTAAGAGTTCATGTGGCAGGAAAAACTCAAGATGCCCTTAGAATCTATTTTTGCCCTGGGGTTCATGGTTGGGTTGATGTTTGGAACCAAGCAAGACTTGGTCATCTGAATCCCATTGGTTTTGGTTAAAAATCTTTTTGGAGTCTGAAACCTTAATTTCCCCTTCTTCTGGAAGGCAGGGATTATTGTGAAAATCCTGCCCTTCAATCAGGGAATTTTTTGATTGGCTGCAGGTGGGGGGAGTTTTTGATTGGCTGTGGGGTGGGGCTTGGGACCCAGGTGGATGACTGGCAGCTGACTGGGGCCCAGAGGGCAAGCAGGTGGGCTGGCAACTGGGAGGCAGGCAAGCGGGCTGGAAGCTGGCTGGGCAATTGGGAGCCTGACAGGGCCCTGGCTGGCAGGTGGGAGGCAGGCAGGGGGTGCTGGTGGGCGTGGTGGGCGCCTGCCTGGATGATAAATTATTCTGGCACATATCAAGTTCCGTTTTTTCTCTTGTTGGGTTTATATTTTCCCCAATTAAAGGAGGAAAGTCCCTATTAAATTGGGTATTTTTAAGGGAAAATCCCTCCATTCTTTTCCAACATTTCCCTTTGGTGAGAATCAGGTTTATGTCAGGAATATTCCTGACATTTGTCTTTACTCCCCCCTCTAGAGTGTCCGTCCTCTGATGGTACTGGGCAATCTTTTTGGGGATGTTGGTGAGGTTGGACTCTGGTTCCCAAGAGTTGGACTCTGATGGGTATTCTACTCAGGATACAAGGTACTGGGTTTGGTTCTGAACCTTTTGGTAACCCAGCACTGCATCTACCTCGCATTCTGATGAGTGTTGTAGGACTTTGGGTGGAAGTCTGTAGTTCTCAACCTGATGGGGTGGTGGAGGACCGCGCTTGGCTGTTAGTTGAGATACATGAAACTGTTGTGCGCGCTGAAGTGGGCTGGGATTTATACCTTGTAGGTGGTGGCTGATACCTTCTGGAGAACTTGGAGAAGACCACTGTATCTAGGTCCAATTTTGCACCCCAACTGATTAAGTTTCAGGTTCTTGGTATCCAATTATACATTGGATCTCACTGTGAACTTGGGTGTGGGTCTTTGGTTTTTATCTGCTTGGGCCTTGTAGCGTCGTTGAGCCATTTGTAGGTTACTCTGAAGTTCCTCCTGAGTGTCTTATAGGGTCTGGAAGTAAAATTTGACTTGGGGAACAGTCCCTGGCTGTCCTGAGGTTGGGATTCCTTGGGGAGAGTAGCTGTAGTTAGCCTTGAAGGGGGTCATCTTTGTTCCCAAGTGGTAGGAGCTATTGTAGCTGAACTGTGCTAAGGGCAATAGATCTGACCAGTTGTCTTGTTTATAATTGACATAGGCTCAGAGATATGTTTCCAAGATTGGGTTGATATATTCTGTCTGTCCATTGGTTTGAGGGTGAAAAGCGGTTGACATGTTCAGCTTTATCTGTAGCTGCCTCATGATTTTGCCCCAAAACTTGGAGGTAAATTGTGTTCCTCTTTTGGAGACAATGTCCTTTGGTAGCCCGTGGTGTCTGTAGATACACTCAAGAAACAAACAGGCAGTAGCTATGGCTGTCATCCCACTAGAACAAGCCACAAACTCTACCGCTTTGATGAGTTGATCCATAAATACCAGGATGCCATTGAACCCTTTGCTTGGAGGAAGATCAGTGATGAAGTCCATGAAGATTGATTCCCAGGGCATTGTGAGAATCTGGAGGGATTGAAGGAGTCTGTGAAGTTCCTGTGTAGAGTGTTTGTTCCTCATGCATGATACACATTGACCAATGTAATCCTACACCTGTGGGAACATTTAGGGCCACCAGTAGTTCAAGCAGAGCCTTTCCATGGTTTTTTTTACTCCCCTGTGACCTCCCAGAGGAGATTCATGGATCTCTCTGAGAACCTGGTCCTGGATAGCCCCTGGGAGAACCACCAATTGGTTGTTCCTGAAGATCAAACTCTGTCTCAGCTTGTAGTTGTGGTTTGAGTTGTTGGAGTTCATCTTGGCCACTATCCCTTGGATCATTAGAGAATTTTTTGGGATGCCTTGATCTCATCTTCCAATGTGGAGATGGGTTGGGAGATGCCTAGGACTGTGAGCAAGAATTGTCTGGGCCTAAGAACTGGGCAAGTGTTAAAATGATCATATGAGTGATCCCCATTGTTGAGGTCCTCCCTTTGACTAAGGGCGTTGGGGACTTCATTGGTATGAACTGGGATGTAGCATATTTTGATATCATAAGAGTACAGGTCCAAGGCCCACCTAGCCAAACACTGGCAGATCTTCCTGTTTTCTGTGAAGTACAGAAGGTTTCTGCTGTCTGTACACACAATGACTGTGTGCTTGGCTCCTTCCAGGTATCTTTGCCAATGTTTGAAGGCCTTCACAATTGCCATGAGTTCCTTCTTGTAAACGTTGTAGTTCTGTTCCCAATCAAGCAGTTTCTTGGAGAAGTATGCCAAAGGGTGGTATACTCCAGGCTCCCATTCCTGAATTAGAACCACCCCTAACACAAAGTCTGATGCATCAGTATCCAAAAAAAAGGAGCTCTGGGTCTGGTCTTCTCAGAACTTGGGCAGAGGTAAAGGCTATCTTAAGGGCCTCAAAGGCTTCCTAAGCTGCGTCTGACCATTCAAAGGGTATGCTCTTAGCTGTGAGGGTGGTGAGTGGGTGGGATATCTTGGCAAAGTCCTTGATGAACTTCCTGCAGAAGTTTGCCAAGCCTAAGAATCCCCTAATTTTGGTCCTGAAGTTGGGAGTTGACCAATCCAGTACTGCAGAAACCTTGGAGGGAGCAATGGCAAAACCACCCTTTCAAATGGCATCAACCAGGAATTCTACCTCAAGTTTTATGGGTTCACGCTTCTCATGCTTACAGTAGAGTTTTGCTTTCTGGAGTCTAGACAGGACCTTATCAAGGTCTTAAAGATGGGTAGTCTCATCCTCTGAGTATACTAGGGTGTTGTCCAGGTATACCACCATACATACATCCAGAAGTGTGAACATGATCTTGTTCATGAGGGCCTGGAACGCTGAAGGGGCGTTACACAAGCCAAAAGGCATGGCCAGGTATTTGTATAGTCTGAACTGTGTGAAGATCACTCTTTTCCATTTGTTACCTTCCGCAATTTGGACCTGATTTTAGGCATTGCAGAGGTTGAGCCTGGAAAATACGTATGCTCCTTTCAAGCAATATGTCAATTGCTCTACAGAGGGAGCTGGGTAGCAATTCTTCACTGTGATAGCATTGAGAAGGCTGTAGACTACGCATGGTTGTAGTCCTCTGTCACTCTTCTTCACAAAGAAGATTGGGGAGGATCACAAGGACTGGGAGTGTCTCATGTGTCCCTTGACAACCAACTCTGATATTTACTCCTTCAAGACAATACCCTGGGTGTGTTTAATGGAATAGAACTTGCCCCATTTGGGTGTCTCTCCAGGTATGAGCTTTATGCAGAGGTTGCTTGCCCTTTGCTTGAGGAGGGTTTGCAGGGGGTCTTTGCTGAAGACGTCCTCATATTGCAACAGGATGTTCTCTAAGGTTGGCAAGATCTCCACCACATTCAAGGAAGAGGAGGTGGTTTGTCCCAATGTCACATTTCCAAACTTCCCATTACTAGAGATGTTGACTTGGTGTGTGTCCCAATCAATATTGTATTTAGCTTGCTTGCACCAGGGCATCCCCAATATGACGGGGAATGACAGGTCCTTCAGGGCCAAAAATTTGAGCTCAAAGGGTATCCCGCTAATTTCTACTGTAGTGGGCTGGATGACTCTATACACTGGGGGGAGTACTTCCATTAGCTAGACAAGCTGTCCCTCCCAGTTGGGTTTGCAAGCCTAAGGTTTTGAGGAGTAGGAGATCAATGAAATTCCCCATGGCTCCTGTGTCTAGCAATGCAGTGGTGTGTGTGTTTGTAGTACTGGAGGAAGTTGTTATAGGCACTGTAGAGTAAAGAGAAGTAGTTTCTTTATTACTTTCCTTGTCAACTGCCATCAATGGTTGGGGGTTTGAGGGGGGTTTAAAGGGGTTTGGGAGGGCTGTAGGGAAATTCATGACTGTGTGCCCTGCCAGGCCACAGTACATGTAGAGCCCATGAGCTACTTGGTGGGCCTTCTCTTTGCTGGGGAGCATAAACCCACCACCCAATTCAGGGATCACCCCGGGGCGTAGGGGAATCTCCTTGATGTTGGCCTTAGGGGGAGTACCTGGATGGCGGCCACCTGGGTGGTTTGCTTGGCCAGGGTCTCCTTGTAACGTCCACCCCAAGCTTGCACTTCCTTGATTACTTCATCATAAGTGTCAGGGAGTTTATGGTGAAGTAGGAACTCCTGAACTTGTGGGAAGATTTCAGCGTAGTAGAGGTAGCAAGCTTCACTGTCATCTAGCTGGAGAGCCTCTTTAAGCTGGGATAACTTCTTGATATAACTGGCTGTGGAAGAAGTTCCTTGTTAAAAGGGAGTATAACTTGTGTTGGGTGTCATTTATGTCTTTAGGTGAGATGTCAGAGTCTAGTAATCTTTGAATAAAGGTGTGGAAGTCATGATGTAAGCTTGGGCTCCTTGAGGTTGACTGCCGCAAACCAGTCTTGTTGTTGGTCAGTGAGCTGGTTAGCCACATGGAGCACCTTCTGAACGTGTGTGGTGTACTTGGAGGGTAAAAATTCAAATAGCGTGTAAGAGAAGTAGAACAGGGTGAAGATGTCCTGCTTCTTGCTGGAATGGATGGTGGCCTTACATAGATGGTTAAGGACCATATTCTGTACTTGATGTGTAGCCGTGGGATGAATCTTATCTCCTCTAGGCTGGAGAGTTTGGAAACATCTAAGGCAGGTATAGCAGGTAGTAATGATTACAATCAGGGAGGTCACACACAAAAGGGTCAGGTATTTGATCAGTTTAATTCCTGAGGCTTGCTGGGATATCCCCAGTAGGGATGCTATTATACTATAATACCCAGATACAGTAGGTATTACTTTCAGCAGGTATGGTAAGAGGTTGTCAAATTGGAAGTCAGTCAGTGTGGTGATGATTGGGTAGACAGTTTTCAACCACCAGAAGACCTTGGTATGGTCATTTCATCTTCCAAAGCTCCCTGCAAAGTAAGTTAGCACATAGTACATGGAAGTGTACACTGCAATGGAGAGGGTAGAGTGTGGGGGGAGCCCTGGGGAGCCCAGGAATCAGTGTGGGACAAGTTGAGCTGCCCTGAGTCTTTGTAATAGTCCTGTCTCAATCCCAAGGCAAGCTAGAAAACAGCTGTGAAGATGAGGTGATTCATCTTCCTTGGATTGGAGGTGGTTGGCAGAGGCAACTAGTTAACGTGAACTTAAGTTGTAAGTAAGATTTAGCTTTATTAAGGCTATTAATCTCAATAATAGCACAAGCTACCACTGAGGAGGGATCATTTATTTATAGTGTCCCCCACTGTGCAAAGTTTTGCAAGTGGGAGTGAAAACAGGGGATTGGGGATCCAAAAGTTTGGAAGTTGAGACTGGGAATTGGTTCTTGAGAATAAGGTCAAACACTTGTTCTTGTATAATCTGTTGTTGATTTGGAAGTTCTTTACTGGGGCCAATGGGTTCTTGTGAGTAAGAGTTCATGTGGCGGGAAAAACTCAAGATGCCCTTAGAATCTATTTTTGCCCTGGGGTTCATGGTTGGGTTGATGTTTGGAACCAAGCAAGACTTGGTCATCTGAATCCCATTGGTTTTGGTTAAAAATCTTTTTGGAGTCTGAAACCTTAATTTCCCCTTCTTCTGGAAGGCAGGGATTATTGTAAAATTCCTGTCCTTCAATCAGGGACTTTTTTAATTGACTGCAGGTGGGGGAGTTTTTGATTGGCTGTGGGGTGGGGCTTGGTACCCAGGTGGGTGGATGGCAGCTGACTGGGGCCCAGAGGGCAAGCAGGTGGGCTGGCAACTGGGAGGCAGGCAAGCGGGCTGTAAGCTGGCTGGGCAATTGGGAGCCTTACAGGGACCTGGCTGGCAGGTGGCTGGGCAAGCAGGAGCCAGGCAGGGCCCTGGCTGGCGGGTGGGAGACTGGTGGGGGGGTGCTGGTAGGCGTGGTGGGTGTCTGCCCAGATGATAAATTATTCCAGTGTGTATCAATTTCCTTTTTCCCCCTGTTAGACTTATATTTTCCCCAATTAAAGGAGGAAAGTCCCTATTAAATTAGTATTTTTTAAGGGAAAATCTCTCCATTCTTTTCCAACATTTCCCTTTGGTAAGAATCAGGTTTATGTCAAGATTATTCCTGACAATGGCATCCTAATATAAACAAGTCCATTTTTACTAATTACAATAAAAAAGGCCTGGTTTACAATGAATTTTATTATACAGAATGCATTGAGTTATGCACATAATATCTTAATATCAGGATTTAATGCATGCCTGCAATATTCTAATAAAGAATTTACATTTTTGGTCCTTAATTTATTTATTGATAATAAAAATTTTCAGGTGTTGATGGTGGTACTATAAAAACAGGGATTTTGGTGTACTACCATCAAAATGTCAAATATCTAAAGCCTAATCAACAAATTAGAAACAGCTCTCCAAAAGGTGGTTGAGCTTAAACATAACATAAGGGAAATTGTAGTAAATCAGCTGGGAAATGAGGGAAGGGCTTTGGTCCAGCAAAATAAAACTGCAAAAATAGCCTGGGAACTTTAGTCAAAGAAGAAAACAAGGAAATAGTTTTAAATCTACAAAAGGAAATATCCAAACATTTAAATTTCAACAATGAAAGTTACAATTTCTGGGAGTTTGCAAAAAATAACAGAAATAATACTCAAAACTTCAAATCAATTGAAGGAAATGAAATTCTAAAGTAAATCAACACACATGAAGAGGAAAATAATCAAATGGAAACAGATGAAAATGAAACACAATCAATAAGTAGAAGCACTTCAAGAAGTACTGAAAATTTATCAAATGAAAATCAAGATAAAGCACAAGTTGCAAGAAAGATAAGTAAGATAAGACCTAGGAAATCAAATTAAGAGCAGCCAACGCTCATGAGGTTTGCCAATGAGGTGCCTGTGGCTGAGGGAGCTGCAGGGGAAACAATTGTAAGTTTATGTTTTACTTAAGTTTACTTTAGTCACAACTAGAAATGGGGAAGAGGTTGCTGAAGTGGTGGCCTTTATGCCCAGTTGGTTTTACAGGGGTTACCAATCATTGGTAGCACCTGTAAAACAAATAAATCAAAATGAAAATAAATAAAATAATTCAAATTCATGATTCAATATGGAAATAGAGAAGCAAAAATAAGGCATATTTACCACCCACAGGGTACTTGCTATGGGTTAGGAAATCATATGGAATAGGAGAAAATATCAATTTCAAGGCAATGAATAAAATTTGAGGGGATATCAAGTTTATTTTGTTGAATGTATTTATGAAGGTATTCAAAGTTTTCCCTTTTCAAGCATAAATAAATATTAAAAAATCTAAAAAACAGACTTTCAATAATACCAGAATATCTCAAAACTGAAATTTTCAATAAAGTGTTTAAAGAATTATTAAATAAAGTTGGGGATGCAATCCTTGTGAATAATTTTAAGCCTTTATTAATTTTGTTTGCAAAGATATGGGGGCAGATACAAGCCGGGCGCCCCCAGAACCATCTTCAAGTTCAGCCAAATGTCCTACATCAACAGATTAATTTAAATAAACTAAAAAACTATGCATGTTTTCTGAAAAATTACCTTGCAAAGGATTCACATTGCTGTAAACCTAGGAATACTTTTAAACTGTATTCTAAAAACAAAAGTTAAAAAACTAGAAGACATATAAATTCTAATTGACATATGCCGCTTAGCACTAGAACAACAGAAGACACTGTGTGGGTACAGGACAGTCAAGCACATCTTGTACAACTCCTTTGCACTGACATTGCTTTTTGGGTATTATGCGCCCCCCAAAAAAGAACCTATTAATCAATTTTCTTACCTGATTGTCTTTTATTAAGCGTTCAGCAACCACCAGGGTGCTGAGCGCCACACCTCTAGCAATTGCATCCAGAGTTATCTACCAGGTACAGAAGAGTATGTAGTTCCATTTAGACGCATTGGCTGAAATTTAATTTCAGGGTATAATTCCCCAAAATAATCACCATCCCCTTTGTAATTTGCACCCCCTAATAAATCACCTTCCTTTGCAACTTATATTATATTTTTTTATTTTTAAATTTAATATTTAAATTTTAATATTTAAATTATAAAAGTAATATGTGTGTTACAACATCTTTGATTACTCCCTCTTGGGTAATTAGCGCCTCAAGTAGATCACTAAATGGTTCACCAACCAGCCAGTAAACTGGTGGCACCATTATAAGTCAACCATATATTACAGAGATCACCTAATCCAGATCCTAAATGGAACACAACTTGAACAAGCCTTGTGACTTAAGAGGAACATTACTCAGATAAGCCCCATGACCCCCATGACGTACATGGACGGTATGTGGCTTGTCATGATACTATATATTATTCTATATTTATATCCAATAAAGTATCATTTCTCTTCTTAAATTTTCCCCTTATCTCATTTATTATACTTCCCAGAAGTATATACACAACAGTGGTAGCACAGGTAGATTATCCATACCTACCCAACCCAAAGGAAAAATTCCTCCTAAGAAAAAGACCCAAGCAATGGTACTCCCTAACAGCTGGAGAGATTACAAAGAAGGACATGACATCCCCGCAGGCCTTGTTATCTACAACAACGTCTTTGTACCTATCAAAAAGTACAACACTCTCAAAGCCTGCAGACTGTTACCCACAGCGCCAACCACAACAGGACCACAGAAGTCTGAAATACCAAATATTGTATTTCAACGCCTGGGTACAGCCAAAATTGGAGCTTTTGCAGGACTACGTTGAGAAACGCCTCTCTCTGGATCAGCAGCACACAGAGCAAATTCAAGTAAGTGGACTACCCCCAAAAGACTCTGGGTCAGTGAAATTGTCCTTTGCGTCACAGGAACCGCATCACGTTTTGTAAGCAAATGATTAGCCCAATACCCTGACCAGAAGAAAAACTGGGAGGGATTCAAACTCGCCTTCCTCAAAAAGTTTTCCATGAAGGACTCAAATGTTTTAATCATGACTAAACTCAGAACGTTTAAATTGACAGGAACAATTGGTGAATACATTGCTACATACAAAGATCTATGCAACCGTGCCCCCAACATCATCAACTTTGATGAACCCAGGCCACAGCTGGACTTCTACAATGACCTCCCCACACACATTAGACATCAGTTTGATATGACCTGCTGCAAGAACCTTGAAGATGTATTCTTGGAAGGAAAGCACGCAGCTCAGAAATCTGATAATCTACATGCAACCAACAAGCACAAGGAGAGCCCTACAGCCAAGAAAGATCCTTGACCAAACAAAAAACAGTTGAATCAACAACAACCATCCTCAAACTGGAAATTGCACTGCAAAAGACAACCAGGCAAGTACCAAAAATACCAACGAGAAGGGAAAAGCTCAGGGGAGCGCTTAGGCAAGCTGCTCTCCCCCAACCTACAAGACTTGTACAGGGATCAAGAAGAAGATTAAATCATCATGATCCAAGTACCCTCCAGCAACCCTATACTGTTTGCCGCCCAAACTGGAAATGAACTCCTCACTTATTCTTTCTGTTTTAGCAGATATCAGGGCACTGCACTATTTGACACTGGAGCAGATCAATCTCATTGACAATAAATTTTCTGGCCTCATAAACTACCTACCACCCAAAGCAGTATCAGGAAAGTCATCATGGCAGACAACAGAAGCACACCAGTTACTCAAGAGGCAAAACCTTTCCACACCTAAATTAGAGACATACAAACCACACTCAGTGGGCCCATCATACCAATCCCCAGGTATGATGTCATACTTGGCCTGGAATGGATGAGGAAAACCAAGCCTCACATTGACTGGGATAGTGCTACCCTCACCATACAAAAAGGAGAAGTACATCACCATGTGTACCCAACTCACCTTGATACACTTATGAAGGACCATGTGTTTGTGAAAATCATGGAAACAGAATAGGAAACTGACCTCAGCAAAATCAATTGGAGTACCTTCACGTACAAGGTAATCTACTTTAAGAATACAGAGGCTCAACGTGAAAAGGACCATATCTGATACCAGCTAGTTAACAAGTTCCCCTCTGTTTTCCAAGAAACAGTACCAGGATTACCACCTGCCTGCAACATACAATACAAAATCAACCTCAAAGGGAGTGTACCTAAAGCACAATCTATCTATTACCTCACACCACAAGAAGACAACACCCTAAAAGCTTACCTCAATGAAGTGCTTGAGAAAGGACTTATACAACCATCAAAGTCACCTTTTGAAGCCAGTGTCTTCTTTGTGGCAAAGAAAGATGGAGGACTCCGCCTGGTCACCAACTACAGAGTGCTCAACAAGGTCACAATTAAGAGCAGGTATCCCCTGCCCCTAATTAACAACCTTTTTGACGCCCTGGGAGGGTCACAAATCTTCACAAAAATTGATTTGACAGCAGGCTACCATCAAATTTGTGTAAATCCTGGGGACGTTCCAAAGACTGCATTTAGAACTAAATATGGGTCCTTTGAATGTGTTGTTCTCAATTTTGGTATGAAAAATGATCCCAGTATCTTTGTGACCTTCATGAACAAAGTTTTTAAAGAACACATCAGAAAACAAGCAATTATCTACCTGGAAAACATCATCATTTACAGTCCCAATCTATAACACTCTGGGAAGACGTCTGCCTGGTTCTCTGCACCCTTGAAGAAAACCAACTGATTGCCAAACCATAAAAGTGTGAGTTATTCTTGGCTGGACTTCCATTCCTCTGTCACATTATCAGCAAGGACAGAATCAAACCAGATCCAGACAAGATACACACCATAACTGAAATGCCAGCCCCAAGAAATAAGAGCAAACTCCACACATTTCTTGGAATGGTGGCCTACATAAGAAGGTTTATCCATGACTGGGGTGCCCTAACAGCCCCCCTGTCTGCCATTACAAGAAAAACAACCAAGTTTGTCTGGATGCTGCTGCAAGACCAACACTTCTGCCAACTAAAGGAACACATGGTTACCACCCCTATCCTTCAATACCCAAATTGCAAGGGAATCTATGATCTAGAAATCAATGCTTCTGATTACTCCATAGGAGGAGTACTCTGTATCCAAACAGCAGAAAAAGACTTCCTTCCTGTGGTGTAAAAATCAAGGAAGCTATCTGACGGCAAGCAAAGATACCCTATACACGACAAGGAGTTGGTAGCCATCATACACTGCCTCATGAAGTGGCAATGCTATCTGGAAGGGGCGCAAACGTTCAAAGTACTCAACAATCACAAGTTGCTGATATTATTCAAAACACAACAACACCTGTCAAGAAGACAAGCCAAGTAGATGAGTCTCATACAGAGATATCCCATGCAAATCAAATAAAAGCCAGGCAAGAAAATACTTACTGCAGATGCCCTGTCAAGGCTATACAGCAAACATGTCCTCTGTGCTGATGGTGGCCCCAACTGGCCCATGTTATCCATGGGGAATCTCCAGGAATGGTTCCCACCTGGCACACCAACATACATTCAAGAGAAGGTCCTAAAGAACAAACACCTATTCAAAAACTTATATGGTACTCTGCACCAAATACTTCCAAATGGTGACACCATACCTTACGTCTTGTCAACACAAAAGATTGACACAATCCTCCAATATCACAGAGACCTGGAACACACCTGCAGCAGGAACTTTCAAAAATATCTCAAGACACACTACTGGTGGCCCAACATGCTAGGTGATACAGAGATGTACTGGAGCAGTGCAAAGTCTGTGAGAAGTATGCCCAAACCAAAGCACCACCCAAGTCAGTAGTACCTGTATCCATCACACACCCCTCCAAGGTATGGTTGTTGAATATTGTGGGACCAATGCCTGGTGAAAGCAAGGGCAAGAAGTACATCATAACAGCTATCAACTATGCAACCAGGTGGCCTGTGGCGCAAGCCACCAAAGAACACAAGGGCAATGATGTGAGACAATTCATTGGAAAAGAAATCATAGCTAAGTTTGGGAAACCTGACCTCATAATCACAGATGAAGGCACCAAACTTAAAGCCATTGACACCAATATCTACCTAGCCAAAAATATAATAAAACACATCACAGTCATCCCATATCACCCTCAAGCAAATAGACAAGTAGAACAACTAAATGATGCACTTGTAGAAGCCCTCAGTAAGTTATCTGCTACCAATCCAAAGGCCTGGGTTGACATGCTCCCAACAGCACTCATGGTCTATAGAACACAAGTCAACCGTAATACAGGCAAAAGCCCTTGTGAGCTTGTCTATTGACAAAAGCCTGCTCTTGTCAGTACAACCGCAGGACCATAATTACCTCTGCCTAAAAAGGTGCCATATAACAGTGACCTCAATGTACAGCGCGCTAGAAAAGACCAAGAGGAAATGGAACACCAAAGAGTTGAGAGGGAAGCAATCCCATTACATCAGTAAAGATTCCAAGTTAGGAACAAAATCTAGGTTTCAACCACAATCAGCACAATTTGGATCCAGGGTTATGTGGACCAGGCATTGTCATGGAGGTCAAGCCCAACAATACCTACCTCATCAAGGGAATTGGAGCTTGAGCTGAACTGCAATGCATGAACCACAATCAACTCTGCCTGTGTAAAGCAAGAACAGCACAAAAAATGTCAGACTTTCTGTCCCTAACGCCAAACTAGATCAAACCCAAGCTTTCATCCCCAACACTCTTAAGAAAATCCCCAAGGCTCCACCTTCCAGCACCCCAGGGAGAGATGTTGCAACATCTTCAATTACTCCCTCTCAGTGAATTAACACCCCAAGTAGATCACAAAATGGCTCACTGACAAGCTAGTAAACTGGTGGCACCATTATCAGTTAACCATCTATTACAGAGATCATTCAATCCAGGTCCTAAATGGAACACAACTTGAACAAGCCTTGTGACCTAAGAGGGACATTACTCAGATAAGCCCCATGACCCCCATGATGTACATGGACAGTATGTGGCTTGTCATGATAGTATATGTTATTCTATATTCATATCCAATAAAGTTTTGTTTCTCTTCTTAAATTTTCCCCTAATCTCATTTATTATACTTCCCAGAAGTATATACACAACATATGTAAATATATTATAATACAATAGTTATAGTAAGCAAACACATGAAATAATAAAAATGATTTAAAAATTTGTTTATTTAGTTGATTGCCAAGTACAGGTTCATATATTACGTAGTTAAAAAAAGAGCGCTATTTATCTACATTTGAACTGCCTGCTCCAATTATGCTTTAAACAAGTGATTGTTTAGAGCTTTAATTGCTTTTTCTTTGTAATATGATTTGATAAATAGATTTTCTATGCTTAACCCGTGTCATAAGTACCAATTAGTTTGATATACATGAAAATCATTGGTTTCCATGTCCTGTGGCTGTAGTGACACTAAATCAATAAGATCAGGTGATGACTGTTAAGGTCCAGTTTGTGGCTTAAAAAAGCCAAAGTACTTAAAAGGGTTCACAATTATTTAAATAAAATTAATCTATTTCTATCTTTTTTCATTTAATTATTTGTTAGCTCTACAGTCAATACACTATTTGGTGCATTATAATAAAAATATGTATCTCTATATATAGTATAATTAATTAATCTATCTTTTGTAAAAATTCTTATATGTCTATAATACAATCTAATGTCATGTTGTCATATAAAAATAATAATTTTCAAGTCCTAATAAAAACAAAATAAATGAAAAATAAAAACAAATAAAATCTGGAGCACCCATGTATCTGAGTGAATCAGAGGCAAGGGCTTTGAGAAGGAAGGATTCTGAGTGCTTGTAAAAAGCCACCATCACATCAGATGGTATCACAAATTGACTGACCTCAAGGATATTTAAGAGATCTTTGGTGTCCTGTGGGAGCCCTGCTTTAGCCTTATTCTTGATCCACCCAAAGAACTCCTCAATTGGGCTAAGGAATGGAGAATATTGGGGAGGAAGAGGAGTCTCATTGGGCAGTCAGCCAGGCAGTGGCTGGTCAAATGGCTATTTTTATCAATTGGTGGGAACTCAGAAACAACCAGATCCACTTTGTGGAGCCCAACATTATCAAGCACAACAATGTTAGTTGTGCCCCAGTAATTAATCCAAAGGTAATACATGATGGTTCAGAGAAAATCAAGGAATGTCCTGCTATTATGAGAACCCTTGATCATCTGATATTGATCTGATCCACAGGGACCAAGAAGTGCAACCCTGGAATATGTTTGGGAACAGACAGCTGCACAATGTGCTACACCATTCTTGAACTCCTTCTTGAACCACACATGCCTATACCCTGTGTTGCAACTGAACCAATGAAGATTCAGTATTTGGAATTAAGAAAGACAACAGTCCAATAGAAAGGACAGAATAATAAGAATAAGGTATTGTTTATTGTGGAATATTGTGATTAATATACCATATGGGGAAAACCACAAGGCCATAAGGGGGTGGCATAGTGGGAAGTTCCAGGTAAGGTTCAAAGCCAAGGAATAACTTGTGTGGGGATCAGCAAGTTGAATTGGTAGTGCTCCTAATTAGGATGAAGTACCCGTCATTTGATATTGCCATCAGATTAATTCATGTTGTTAGATACGTCAAGGGGCAACTCATTGAGTGCCCCCTGTGTATTGTAAGATATGTTAGCAGGCAAGTCTGGAAACTTGGTTGCAACACCCCCTTGCCCCCTTCTTGTTGTCAGACACCAAGACCGGAGTCTGCGGAAGGTCTGGGAAGGTCCGCACAAACAGCCTTTGTATGGGGATGGCGCAGCAGAGGCGCAAGCAATCATGGTGAAGCTTTTTTGGTATTTCCTTGGGCGTCTTCAAGTTGATAGGTATGGTTGTCATAGACAGCGGCTACCTTGAAGGGCCCTAGGTGGTTGGGCTCCAACTTGGCAGAATTGGGATTGAGGGTGTAGACGGGGTCACCTACGGCGTATCTAGCTTTGAGGTGCTTTGTCCCTCCTTCAATCTGCTTGTGTTTGATTTGCCAGGCTTTAGCACGCCATTGATCTAGGGATGGGGTTGTTGCTAGGGGAGGATTGTTGGGAACCTTGGACTGTAGCTTTCCCTGCTCAACTCCTGTCAGACTGCCAGGCGTCCCAAAGACCAGGGTGCTGGGGCTGAACCCCGTACCCCTGTTGATTCTTGCTTGCAGGATAAGTAGAGCGGTGGGCAGGTGTTCAGTCCATGCAGTGTTGGGGTGCTCTTGTGAGAGCTTGGCAACCAGTTGAGCCAGTGAGCCATTTAAAACGTTTCACGTGTCCATTGGCTTGAGGATGGTAAGGGGTTGTAACTATACATTGGTGTGCATTCTTGGTGCAGTATGCCTTCATGACATGCCCAACAAGTTCAGGGCCACCATCTGTGATGAGGCGTTTGGGTCACCCAAAGTGGGCCACAATTTCCTTGCCAATAAAGCGGGTAATGATGGTGGCAGTGTGGTTAGTTGTTGCCCAGGCCACTGGCCAGCAAGTGAAGTAGTTGATGGCAGTGATAATGTACTTCTTTCCCAGTCTGTCTTCAGGGAGTGGCTACACAATGTTAAGGGACCACTGTTCAAAGGGCTTCATGGCCTTGATGGGCAGGACAGACTTGGGGGGTGCAGGTTTGGATGTGTTCTTTTTGCACAGCACGCACATCTTGAGGAGGTCCAAGATGTCTTGACGCATGCGCAACCACCAAACCTTTTGTTTCATGATCTCAAAGAGGTTACGCCCTCTGATGTGACCCAGTGTTTGGTGGTAGTGCAGTATTGTGTCACCTTTTTGCGTGGTGGGAATGCAAGGCGTCTTTTCACCTATCTCTGCCCAATGGCAGACGTTACCAGAATTGGTGGTGAACTGACTCTTGTTGTCCTTCATCTTGGAGTTGGTTACCAAGTTAAGGCCCTCATAGCAATTTTCCTCAGGGCAGAGGTAAAGCATGGGCCAATCTGGATCCAAACAATTGTCCCCAGTGATGGACGCTACATAGAGTCATGAAAGGGCATCAGCTGTGACAAGTTCCTTCCCAGGCTTGTACTCAATGCGTAACTGGTAAGGGGATAGATGCTCAACCCATCCTGCTTGGCAGTGTGTCAAGTGGGACTGTATATTGAAGTACTGAAGTGACTTGTGGTCCATCAGAACGCGGGGTGAGAAGGTAGCACCTTCCAAGTAACAGCGCCACTTCTCAACGCAGTGCACAATTGCTACCAACTCTTTATCATAAATGGGATAGTGTTGTTCCAAATTGGTAAGTTTCCTGGACTCATGCGCCACGGGGAGGAAGACACCATTGTCAATCTCTACCCTTAGCATACCCCCTATGGCTCTGTCAGAGGCATTGGTCTTGAGTTCATACTGACAGTTTCAATTGGGAAACTGTAGTACTGGGGCTGTTGAAAGTCTTTGCTTTAACATCTTGAAGGCTCAATCTCTGACAGGGGTCCAATGGAAGCGCTGTTTAGTGTTGAGAAGCTCAGTGAGGGGTGCAATTAGTTCCCCACAATTGGGAATGAACTTGCGCACATAGGCAACCATGCCTAAGAATGCCTGCACCTGGCCCACATCAGTGGGGGGCAGCATGCTGGTGATTGCCTTGATTTTGGCAGGGTCAGGCTTTATCCCTTGGGCAGAGATGATGTGCCCAAGGAATAACAGCTCCAAATTAAGAAACTTGCATTTGGAGGGTTTAACTTTTAGATGGTTTTTCCAAAGGGTGTTGAGGACAGCACGGTGGTGTTGGAGGTGTGTGGTTTGATCTTGACTAAAGACAATAATGTTGTCAAGGTACATCACCACACATTTTCCAATCAGGTCCTCAAATGCTTTGTTCATCAACATGGCAAAGGTGAAAGGAGCGTTGGTCATTCCAAAGTTCATGACACAACACTCAAACAACCTGTAGCGTGTGCAGAAGGCAGTTTTTGCCTCATCCCCAGGTGCAATGCAGACCTGGTTGTATACTGCAGTGAGATTGATCTTGCTAAAGACCTTCACACCTGCAAGTGTATCAAACAGGTTGTCAATCAGCAGCAGGGGTACTTATTCTTAACTGTCACCTCATTTAGGGTGCAGTAGTCTGTGACAAGGCAAAGGGACCTGTCCTTCTTGGCTAAGAAGATAGCCGCCCTGTTTGGAGAGAGCAAGGGGCAAATGAAGCCATTATCAAGCACGTCCACAAGGTGCTGGCGGAGGGTCTCATCTTCCTTTGATGTAAGACGGTATAATGGCTGTGCTTTAGGTAACAATCCTTGAAGTTGTACAGCATGCTGGATCTCCCGAGGAGGAGGTATTTGTTCAAGTGTCTCACTGAATATGTCCTTGTACTCCTCAAGGAGTGCAGCAAGCGCTGGTGGTAATGAAGTGGTCAAGGGAGGGACCACAGATGGTTCAGCGTGGATAACTTCAAATGAGCATTGGTTAAAGTTCAGCTTCCCCCCTCAAAATTGTACAAGCCTATCTCTGTTATTCTGACAAACACAGTATCATGGAGTAACTTGCTCATTTCCACAGGGTAAATCTGGAATCCCACCCTGTTTCTGTTGAGGATGATAACAGAGGTATCCCAGTCAATGTAGGGACAGTTGTGCCAAAGACAGTCAAGGCCAGCAATTACGTTGTGGCTGAGCCCTGCCATAATTGGCCCAGAGAGCTTAACCTGGATGTTCCCCATTCTCACAGAGAAGGGTACTGTCTTGTGGTTGATTGCAACTCTGCGGGAGTCAGCCACCCGTACTGCTTTGAATCTGCTTGGCACGCAGTCTAATTGCTGTGAGTTGGCAAACGCCTTGTCCACCATAGTGTGGTTGGCCCCAGTATCTACCAGTAATTTGTGGGTGTTCCCACAGAAACAGAAGAGATAAGTGTGTTACTTTATTAAAGGAGTGACTTGCTTGCAGTACGGGGCCATCACTGTGGACTTGAAAGACGTCCAGGGTTTTGACTTCATGAATATTGTAGTCACAGGGGTTCTTTGCAAGCAAGGATTGAGAGGAAGGGTCAGGTGGGGTTGAAGGGTCTCTTGTTGCTACAGCCCCTAGGCTTTTCTTGGATCCTCAATCTGCACAAGCTGGAGCTCCCCCTTGCAGGGGCATTTAGCCCCACTATCCTGCTGATGGGGTTGGCGGCAGCCCACTTGATTGTGGCCATTGCCAGGCGTTGTATGTGGTTGGGATGGAGAGTCACTGGTACGGCGTAAGCCCATTGAGGCCTGATTGTTAGCCTCTAAAATGGCCTTGTAGCAATCATCAATGGAGGTGCAGCAACCTACAGGGACCCACTTGCAGATATGGGGTTTTAACCCATTGATGATGAGAGTGAGTAGCATTGCATTTCTGTCAGTCACAGCTTTGGGGGAAGCAGCAAGGGCTTGTTGCCAGGAAGTAAGGTATCAGGAACCGACCCAGTTTGTTTGATTGCTAGAAGAGGAGTCCCCACAACAATTAGGGAGAAGGTTTTGCTGTAGTGGGACTTGGCAGCATCTCAGAATGCCACCCAGGTAATTTCAAGTTCCTGGATGGCCCAGTTGGTGAACCACACAGTGGCAGGCCCTGTGTGGCTCCCAGCTGCAGTGGCAACCCACATGGGCTCAGGAACCTAACAGATACAGAGATGGGTCTCAGTAGATTGGAGCCAACTGACAATGTTCCCCCCCCCTCAACGCCACCTGCAAAGAATTCTAGCTGAAGGTTGAGCATGCGTTGGGACAGGTCTGACTGGGTTGTGGTGACGCTGGCGTTGCGCTACCTTAGGCGGAGCCAATTGTACACACTTGTAATAACTAACTGGTCTTGATAGATTACATACCTGTTGGGGATGTCCCCCTCAGGAATTGGCAGGAATTTTTCTTGTTAGGGAGTAGCCATACAGCCCGTACTCTGTCCTTTCTCAGGGGGAATTTTGTTTTAGATAGGCTCTCAACCTACTGCTGCTACCACTGTTGCAACTGAACCAATGAAGATTCAGTATTTGGAATTGGGGAAGACAACAGTCCAATAGAAAGGACATAATAATAAGAATAAGGTATTGTTTATTGTGGAATATTGTGATTAATATACCATATGGGGAAAGCCACAAGGCCACAAGGGGATGGCATAGTGGGAAGTTCCAGGTAAGGTTTGAAGCCAAGGAATAATTTGTGCAGGGATCAGCAAGCCAAATTGGTAGCACTCCTAATTAGGATGAAGTACCTGTCATTTGATATTGCCATCAGATTAATTCATGTTGTTAGATACGTCAAGGGGCAACTCATTGAGCGCCCCCTGTGTATTGTAAGATACATTAGCAGACAAGTCTGGAAGCTCAGTTGCAACACCTGAGTGAGGAGGAAAACAACAATTTGTCAATATAAAAGAACTGTACATTCCTGGTCTGCTTAAGAGCCAGATAGGTCTCAGTGTAAATGTGTCAATCCTCAATGGTCTTGTTACTGTTCCTACTATATGGCAAAATTTCCAGTACTTTCCAGGAGAAGCCCAACTTGACCATGATTCTGTAGATGAGGGTTTTGAAGACAGAAAGCCCAAAGTCTGTGGCAGGCATTGATTGGACATAAAGTGTGTCCAGGTGACAATCCTTGGTTACCCACTGCTTGATTGCCTTGAAATGAATGGGTTGAAGTAGTTTGGGCTGTCTTTTTGCCTTGGCAGATTTGGCAATTTTTCCAATGACATTGTACTTTTTGTTGATATTGCCAATATATCTGGCTATGACATTAAATTGGGACGCAATATCCCAAACTGCCATTCCCCTGTTCAAGCAGTTGAGGAGAGCTTCTCACTCACTATCTGTCAGCCAACGCCAGCCCTTGGAGGGTACTGTGGCATCCTGGCTAGCAGGCTCAACACAGGGAATGTAGACCTTTTTATAGAAGGTGGAATCACAGTTGTTTGCGGTAGCGCCGTCAATGGTTGAATAGATCACAGGCGCAGATGGCTCAACAGTGGTGGCTAACAACTCATAAGACGTGTCAAAAATGCAGGGGCAGGAAGTGGCAACTCTTGGATCCAGAGTTCAGGACCAGGTGATAACTGGGTACACAGTGGAGGTATAAGTAACCTCATTGTTCCCAGTGACTCTGGTATAGGAGACTTTGGTGGCAGTCCTTGAGAGCGTCTTCTTTCTGGGATTCAGGCTGCTTTTTCTGGCTTGAGATGCAGGATGTGATTGACTGGCACTGACGCTTTGAGAGGCCTGTGTGTCAGCATTAGTCCCTTCAAGTTGTGTTCTGGGTCTGTTCTTGGACCCTCTGATATACTCTTGTGGACAGACTGCCCCGCAGGCTGGTGCAGGAGCTGGTTGGGAATGGAATATCTGTCCATAAAAATAAAATAAAAAATAAATTTTAGATTAAATACATATTTATTTGGACTTTTGGTTTAGTTGTGGGTAGTTGTTTTCTCTTGATTTTTCCTTGAATAGTAACAAAGTTTCTATATTTGTGATTTGAAGTGTATAATATTGTATACTTTCAGAGTTTGGATAATTTTAAAGTTTAATCACTTTTTATGTCTAAACATAGTTATTGAGATTGAATTTTTATTTGATTTTAGTTGTGGTGGAGCTTCTTGATTTGGGTTGATGTTTCCTAGTGTGCTTACTGTACATTCAATTTGGATTCCAGTTCCCGCAATTAATATTTGAGTTTACTAGTGGCATTCAAAAGTGATTTGAAATTTGGTTTGTGGATTTGACAATCCTGAAATTTCAAAAAATATAGTAAACTTAATTAAAATGGTTGATGGATTTGAATGCTTCAAATCTGATTCCAGTTAATTCATTTTGTCCATTGGAAATATGCAATTTAACTTGAACTTTGAAAAGTGTCTATGAGTTCCTACATTTTTAAAAATTCAAATAAAAATACAAAGAATTTAATTTAAATAAAAAAGGCCATACCACAAAAGTGATTTGAAATTTGGACCAAGGATTTGACAATCCCGCATTTTTACGTTTAGGTTCTGAATTTACAGTACCCTATCAATAAAAAACTTGGCAAATTCCAAACAAAACCATAAGACCCTAAATGGCAGGTTGCAGCTCTGACCATGGCCCCAAAGATCCAACTTGACCAGTATGTTCTGTCTCCCAACTCCAGCAAGCTATTCATCCTCCTTTTCAGGAACTTCATCAACACCATGCTGTATCACAACTTACTTGAAGTTAAGAGAGGACAAGAAGAAGTCAGGTTCTGTTTCCTGCCTGAGTGCACAATGTTGCATGTCCTAAAAAATCCGAAGAAAAAGTCTCCAACCTTACCAACAGTTTGTCTGCTGTCCTATCCTGTGTTGTGAGCGTCCTGGGAAACTTCAGGGCTGCTGGTGGTCCAACAAGACTGGCTTCCTGCTGACCATGGAAAAGATCTTTGCAACAATAACCCTAAAAAATAAAATAAGTACCCTCTATAATGAATTTTGTAACTTCTTGGCCCTTTTTGGTGGCAGAGACTTCACTTAATTGTTTACCTAGGCTTGTTTATAATGATGGGGATTAAAGCAGAGGCTTTTGATACACCTGTAATTACAATTAAGCGGGATATAATGCAGAAATATCTAGATGGTAAAAGGATTGCGCCTGGTTACAGCTCAATTGAGCACATTATTCAAGATGCAGTTATTATTGCTTCTACCTATGAAATGTCAGCTCCTCCAAAAAAGATCATCTGGTCTAATTTTATCACAGTATTGCCTTATTCAGGATTCTGCAAGTTATATAACTAGGGAGCCATTTTAATCTACACCCTAGCCATTGAAATAATCACTTCAGTTCAAAACAAGCTCTAGATTTTCACTGATCTCACTCTTAATAAATCTCATCCTATCTCATTAAAATATCATACCACTTGTATATATTTTTCATTAGAATGTACCATATTTCCAGAAAGTTATCTCAAACCTAATAAGCATATGGTAAACCATTAAAAAATAATTCAATCTTCTCTTTGACTATGTTAACTTTATTACACCTGTTGACATATTACACTGAATTATAAAAGTATGTCCTATAAATTTACTATTGGAAACAAAAATTTAAAAGTGTTAAAATTAAAAAGATAGGCCACATTTTAAATTAATTGGCTGTTTAGCATGCCATGCAGGGATAAATAAACCTGACAGGCATAAAAGATGAAGGTGGACATGAATTGTTGCCCTCTCAGGGCCCTCTGCTGTGAACGTTTGATTGATACCTTACTAGTACAAAGAACAGTGAAAAAAATTATGTGTACTGTTGGACTTCCTAGGAATACAACGCATGGATCAACTGTTGGGTGTCACTTAAAAACAGGGATTGATCTTTCCTGGAGGTTGGTCTCTTCAAGCCTTCCTTTTGCCTGCAGATAGATAAATGTTAGTTATTGTCAGGATACCAGGAGTACTGCAATGCTCCAGCAGGTGAGGTAGAAATTAACGTGGGTACTGGCATGGACCACCAGATGATGGGACCTAACTTTACTAGTTAGGAAAGGGCCTTCCCAGCCACAGCCCATGGTCTGGTTACTAGAAAGGCAGAATCAATCAATTCTGTGAGTTCCAGGTATAGAACTACCAGTAATTGACTACTCTGGCCAGCAGCATCAGAAGTGGGTGGGGTTGAGATGGTTGGTTTAGGCATTGGGGGTGATTACATTGGGATCAAGTAGATGGCAGGATTTTTGTATTTCTCATTGAAGATCAAAGGGTATATAGTGATTTCTCTGACGTCACAGACAATTTGATAGGGTTCCTTGGGGGTGTTTGGGCAGGTGTACCACTGCAAATCTTCCAAGATCCAGGATTTGTGATCAGGGTTGTGGGGATACTCAGTGAAGTGCACAAGACCAAATGGAGCGCTAGGAGGGAAATAATAGTCAAAGTCTTTGGTTTTTTCAACTGACGTTTGGCTATCAATTCCTGAGGATGATACCAATGCTTCAGTGATTGCAGATGGAAGAGTATCAAAAATATGTAAGGAATCATATTGGTGAACCAAAGATTCATAACAACTTTATTGGTAAGGATGACAATACAAAATTTGCTCTAGTGCTTTTGGCTTATATACTTACTCACATGCATGTGCTTCTGAGAAATCTTCTAGAACTATCTGGGTGGCAAGGTTTGGCATCTCAGGTTTTTCTGGTTGTTTGGTTTCTTCATGATTATTTTTGGGGTTTTCAGGAACAGTTGTTTGGATTGTTGGTGGCCTATCTCTGCCTGGCTTGTCATTGGTGCTGGAAGGTTTGGCTGCAGGTGTCATGGTTTTTTTTTCAATTTGATCTCCATTCTGGGCCTGGCTTGATAGGCATTATTGAGGGTAAGGAACTTGGTTAAAAAAGGGTTTCCCAATTGGGAACCCCAAATTACCAAATAGAGGGTGGGCTTGAACTGGGAGCACTGGGCAGCTAAAATTAGTCTGCCCAGGCCCAGATGAACCAACCAAGGCTTGGGTGTAGCTTTTGGGGCCCAGAACAGGGCCCAGAACGGGGCCCACAGCTGTTGCCAGGGCAGGAATGATTCCTGCGCCTGGATTTTTGCTTTTCAAAGAAAATTGAGGTATGGGCAAATCCCTGTCACCTGCTTTTCCCGCCTGGCGGCATGATGTAGTTTCAATTTTCACCTGGGGCTTTGAAACTGTTACTTCTGTAACAGTTATGTCTTACTACATTGATCAAAGAGTTGAAAGACAATGAAGCTTTTTGAGGCAAGCACACTCTTTACACGGTGGAGCGCTTCAGGGTAGTGCACCAAGGCCTCAACACACTTACTCATAGGGGGGAACCCAACATGTGATGCTGCAACTCAGGGCAGTGGGTCCAATTCCTGCTTTTCTCATTCAACAGTGTTCTGATGTCTTGAGGGTCCACTCTTTGTGATAAAAAACAAAAGCTCAAAGAATTGATATAAAATTCAGTCATAGTCTCTGCTGGAAGGGTATGGACTCCAACCTGCAGCAAATCAAATGATGTCTCAGGCCCAGTTGGTGTCCCCGCTTGAAACCTTTCTTGTGCCACCCAAAGACCTCCTCAACTTGGGTTCAGAAATGGTAAATATGGGTTGTTATTTTAGGGATTGGGCCATTTTCTAATGCACATGCTGCTTAAGTCGCAGCATAGCACAGTTTAATTTTGAAAAAGTAACTAATTACACATTTTATATTTAAAACATTAATAACTCAATGAAAAATTAATATTTTTTTACATTGTAAACTATCAAAATGAAGCTAAGAATCCTATCTTTTTTTGGTATAAAAATTTTAATATGTATACTATACTCAATATTAAAGCAAAAGTAATTTAAAAGATTATAATCAAGATTTTATTATATGATTATATCTAATGATATAAAGTAGATCACTTCAAAGCTAATAAATACTCTTTTTTAATATACAACAGCTTTTTTTATTTAACAAAATTAAAGATAAGATTGAGAGCTTTATTTTTGCATCTTATTTTATTTAAAAAGCTCAATTATTTAGGATTTGTATGATAGTTTGAAGTTAGGGTGTTTTTATCACTGTTTAGGTTGATTTTAAGGTTCAAGTGAGCTTTGAACCTCAAATTAAGCATTCTTTAAATGGAATTCTTTAATACTTTATCATTTTAAAAATATGCAGAAGAGTTACAATTAACTGAATACATCTTTTTAATTGATTTGAATTGATTACAAAGAGGATATGATGTAATAATAATGTTTAGCTGCTTCACATATATCACTTGTGCATGAAAACTGGGTTTTTAATCAATTCTGCAAACATAAATTCAAGTTCAAACTATAGTAAAAGCTATCACACCATTTCTTTCAGAATGGTGTTGTTTAGCTTGGTATATAAGAGCTAAATCACCACAAAGCTTCTAATCCAAAAGACCCCATTCAAAGGCCACATTCTGATCAGAACTACTCCATCATTAAGGCACATTTCAGAGATCCAACCTAATTACAGATTCAAAATACCACCATATCCTCAGTTAAATTTACTTCTGTCATGCTACCCTTTTTTCCTTGGGAGCTTCAACAAAAAGAGAAATAATTGCAATGTTAAAAAAGACATTCCTCTTTATTGCTGGTGATGATCTTGATAATTTCATCAAGCACTTCCTTAATCAAACTGAATTTGGGAAAGCTCAGTTCCTGCCAAATATTCAAAATCAAAAAAGCAATGAGTTCATTAAAAACTTAAAGGATCTCATGAAATCTTCTTCACAAAAGCATCTTCCAGCCTTGCAATCTCTGGTTACTTCCAGTTACTCTTTAAAAGAGCTTAATGGTATGGGGTTTAATATAACCAAAAGTGAGTTTGAATACTCAAGAAAAATAAATAAAAATAAAATTTAAGCTTAAACAAAAAAGCCAAAAAAATAATAACTATTCATTAAAAAAGAACCAACTAAAAAATAATTAAAAAATTGCTGGAAAATTCTTTTGAAACAAGCCAGTTTACAAAAAAAGAACCTGAAAAAATTATAAAGATATAGAAAATGAGATGAGTAATTACTCAACTGAAATTAAATACTCTCTACTTAAAACAAAAAAAGAAATATATGAAAATATGAAAATAAAAAAATGAAATTTCAGTTTCAATTTCTACTTACTATAAATTAATTTCTAAAAATATAATAAAAAGTAAAAAACAAACCAATATGTGCAATATTTGTAATTTAAAAAATTCACTAGAAAAAAAGAAAGAATGTGAAAGTAAAAACTTACCATTACCAGAATCTATATATAATGACTTAAAGACTATTAATCAGCACCAAGACTTTTATGTTCATCAAAATAGAGAATATAAAAAAGATATTTATGAATTAGATGATGAGTCTTGTGTTGTAGTTATAGATTATAAAGAAAACTTAAAGGTTGGAAGTGGTCCAATTGAGACCAATAATTGTTTTTATTCAAAAAAACCTATCTCGTTATTAGGGTTTGCATTAGTTTTAAAGAAAACAATAAAATCAAATATTAATATCATGATTTTTTGTCTCAAATATTATCACATGATTCTTTATTTTCAGGTGAATGTCTCATTAGTCTTCTTAAATTAGATAGATTCAAAAAAATATAAAAGTGTGAACTGATAATGGAAATCATTTTAGGTCATATGAATTTTTATATTACTTATTTAAAGAGGCACCTAAATATATTAAGGGTTCTATAAAATATAATTGTTTTGTTGAATGTCATGGAAAAAGCATTGTTGATGGTCACTTTGGTGTAATATCAAAAATGTTAAAGGAAAAAGAAAATGAGCTTTATATTAAAAATATTAATGATCTTAAAAATATTTTTGAGCAAGAAGAAAAAAGAAAAAAATTATATAAATCAGTGCTATCAGGCTCAAACATTTCTCAAAAGTCATTCTTTTATATTTATGAAAGAAAAGTTAGGCCTATAAAAAGAGAGATTGAAGTTAAAAATCTGTGCATTAATCTTTCATATTTGATGAAAGATGGGAAGTTATATACTTCACCTCTAACATTTAAAAGTTTATCAGAATATTCTGAGATAACTTATCATTTGAAATCAAGTAATGATACCAGAGAAACAAAAATATCAGAAGATGCTAGTGATGTATTGGGGCAAGTTCATGAAGTAGGGCAACTTACTAGAGGGTGTACTTTAAATAGAGTTATCAGTCTTTCAAAAACAACAACCTTTTTTCTGAAACAAACTAAGAATATTTATGATGAGCCAAAGATAGGGTAATAGCATTTATAGCTTTCGGGCTGCTATTACTCTCCCATGCAACTCATCATAAATATTTTTAGCTTGTAGCTTGTAGTAGCACTTAAGATATTTCCAGCAATATTATAAGGTACAATTTCAATTCTAAAATTGATAAATTATTTTTTTTAAAAATCTAAGCCCAAGATCAATTAAAGATTTAACATTGATTGTATTTTCACCTTTCTAAATAATTTGAATATGAATAATGTAATTAAGTTATAAAATAATCAATATGGCGCTTAGGCATAACAAGAAAAAATAATGACCCATATGTTAGAAAAACAATAGTTCCATAGTTCCTGTAGCCAATTGCTGCTGGCCAACTTCCATGCCTGTATCAACTATCAAGAATCCCTCAGAAATATCTTGCACCTTGTGGAGCACAACATCATCCAGCACAATACTATTGATTAGTTTGAGCTGATAAGCCTGAGGTGCTCTTTAACCAATCATAGAAGCACAATGGATGCTATACTATTTTGGAATCCTTTGATCATCTGGTATAGTTCAATACCAAGGGGACCAAGAAGGACTACCATTGAGTAGAGCACTGCACAAAAAGATGCACACTGGGGTACTTCATTCTTGGCACCTTTAGGTGCATAGCTGTAGGTGTTGCACATGAAGACACAAAAGACAATTCACCAATATAGTAAAACTTTACCATGCCCTTATTCTTTAGTGTGATGTGTGTCTCAGTTTACTTATGACAGGCCTCACCATCCATTGTGCTGCTGCAGTTATAAGGAGATACCCCAAGTTTTTTCATGAGGATCTCAATTTTCTGACCATGCAATAGTAAAATAGAATCAAAGCCCCAATCCCAAAGACAGATTTAATCATTGCCTGAATATTTGCCAATTTAAGATGGCACTTTTGGTTAATCCACTGCCCGATTGCCCAGATTTACTCCTTATTCAAGGTGGTTGACTCTTGCTTAGATTTCTTTATAAGGAGAACTTTGCTGGTTTGCAGGGACATACTATACGTCTTATGTGCTGAATTTTACAATACATCAACTGTTTATGCGGCCTTCCTGTAGCCTGTAGCCTGGAGCTTCATTTATAAGTTTGATACAAGTTTTTCAGGGCAGATTGGTATCACTGTGTCCTTGGGTTTTTGGTGGTAGGCAACTGTCAGGAATATTCATGACATTAACCAAGTTTTCATTAAGGCTTCAATTTGGGGCAAAATAGGATTTTTCATTCCAAAAGATTTCCAATATAATTTGGATTTTCCCCTTTTGAATGGGAAAATCAAAAATAAACTTGAAATGGAACTTGGTAAATCCTGGAACAATTTATCATCTGGGCAGGTGCCTGCCACGCCTGCCAGCCCCCTGCTTGCTCCCCAGGCCCCAGACTGCTGCCAGAAAGCTGGCCGCTTACCCACTTGCTCCCTGGGTCCCAGCTAACTGCCTACCACTCACCTGGGCCCCAAGTCCCACTCTCTAGCCAATTAAAGGGTATACCCACATTTTACCAATTAAATAAGTCCCTGGCCACAGGGCCAAAATTTGGTAACAAGCCCTGCCCTCCAGAACAAGGGCAAACACATGTTTTAAACTTGAACAATAATTTTATCCCTAGCCAATGAAGATATGAAGCCCAGGCCACATGGTTAGGCCCAAACTCCAGCCAAATCAGTCTTCCTGAGACCAAAATATACTCTGCAAACAACTTGGTTCATATTCTTCACCTGGAAACAGATCAACAAGATGCTATTGGTTCACATCAAGAATTGCAAAACCAGCCACAGATTACAAAAGAACAAGAGTTTGGCCCCATTATCAAGCCCCAATTCCTACATTCACCATACAGACTCCTGGGGTCTCCAATTCCCTGATTTTACTCCCACTTGCAAAACTTTGCTAGTGGGAGTAACTATTAATAAAAGACCCCCTCTTGATGATGGTTTGTGCTATTATTGAGAGGAATACCATCCTCAATAAATCTATCTTGAATATACTCTTTAAAGCAAACATTTATATTAGTTTAAGCTTCCACCCTCAATCCCCAAACAAGTGAGGATTTATCATCTCATCTTCACAGCTGTGCTTACAGCTTGCCTTGGGATTGGAGGGTACCAACAAGAACCTGGAATCTTTGGACCCTCACCTGAAGGGTTGGGCCAAGGTTACTATGAAGACCCTGTCCACCCCAACTCTTTGCACGCTGGTTCTTGGCCTCCTCTTTTGTTGCTATACTCCATCTTGTCCATTGTGGTGTACACCTTCATTAACTATGTATTGACATACTTTGTGGGAAGCTTTGGTAGGTATAACATCCCCGCCAAGGTATTCTAATGTTTTTTGGCCATCTATCATATTGTCACTGCCTTGACAGGATTCTAACTTGCCAACCCCCAACCATACCTCTTGCAAGTAGTACCAACAATGTCCGGGTATTACAGCAACACCTCATCAGGTCATCCAAGACACAGGGCATAGCCACATGGCTATAAAGCATAGCAACATTTGTAAGCACATTCTATCACTTCATAGTTCAATAATAATATGGTCTTTGTTGTTGTTTTTCTTTGCCATTGCTTGCATAAGGCTCATAGGCAGTATCCAGAACAGGCTTAACACGCTCAATAAGACTGACTGAAATACTATTTCTGCCGCAAAACGGGTTGTATACCAAGGATACTCTTTCAGTGGCGATGCTATTTACTGTTCTGGTAGTGGTGACTTTGGTGGCCTTCTTAGACAGCTTTGGAAATCTGGGGTTGATACTAACTGCTCTTTCAGTCTGTATACCCTGGGCTTTTTATTGTGTTTTTGTGGCTTGGGTTCCATTACAAAGCTAATAACAACCCTGCTTTCCACCTCCTGGACTACAGCCACTCTGTTCTTTGGCCCATTAGAGTGCTTATGTCTGTGGTATACTTTTTTGGCACCTTGGCTCCATTGTTGTGATGTGTCCCTTTTGGAGTGAAAATAAAATAAAATAAAATCAGTTTATCTATATGATTTATGTTTTGTAGTTTTTATTTGTCTAGATTTAGTGGCATAAAGCTTATAGTTGCTGCCATTTGTTTCATGTTAGGCTTTACAGTTTCTACATTGATTGATTTTGGTAGTAGATGTGCACTTTTAACCGTATGTATTGATAAATCTGATTTTTTATTGATTCTGATCCCAAAACAGACACTCATAATATTTATTTATATTCATGCTCTAGATTATATGTATTAATTTGGATGAACATGTAACATTATTATAGATTCACTGATTTTTTTTGATGTTTGGTATTTTGTTGTCTGTATTAGTTGGTATGGAGGTTTGTTGTTGGATCAAGTTTTTGACTTCTGTGACTGAGTTTGAATGTTATTAAAAACATAGTAATCATATGTTGCAACTGAACTAATTTAAGTTCAGTATTTGATTGGGGAAGACAACAGTCCAATAGAAAGGACAGGAATGAATAGAATAAGGTATTTTTTATTGTAGAATTGTGACTAATATACTATACTAGGCAGTTGCCCCGTCCAAGGACAGAATTAAAGTTGAATTTAATAAATCAATTAAGTTTATTTTATTTTATTGTCTTTTTAGGCTTGTATTACTTATTGAATATTTAATTAAAATTTATTTAATTGCTTTATTATAAGGAAATTTCAACTATATTTATTTAAATTTAAAATTAAAATTGTATACTCCAAGTATAAATAAAAACTAAACCTAAATAAGTATGGTATCACTATTAAGTTTAGTAAGGCTAAAATAGTTATTTTAAAATTTAGTAATTGATTTTTAGTATCTTTAAAAATGTAGAGCTGATCTTCAGATTTTAAATAAGCTACTAAACATTAAAATTGGCTTAGTATTCACTGAGATACATTGATTTTAGTTTTTGTAGTGTGTATTAAAAGTAAATTTAGATAATATCAAATCAAGTCTGAGTCTTTGATTATGACGTGAACCCAATTCCAGCACTTAGCTATATATCTCAGCATCTAGAGCAGCTAGAGCTATCATGTTTGGTACCATTTTGATTGGAATCATCTGAAAAATTGATCTACATCCTCTAAGTTTCATGAAAATCATTATATGGAAACTTAATTTTATAGTTAGTTTACTCTACTGATGTTCTTTTTGGATGAAGCCGTGTCAAGCAAGGTTTAATCTGAACTAGGGTTGCTTGCTGCAATCAACACCTGGGAACTGCGCCACTCTTCTATTAGAAGATTTGGGCAGGCAATTCCTGGGGGATTTTTTGCGGCAAACAGCAAAAAATTGCCACTGCTGGTTGAAACAGCAGTGAAACCTGCACGGCTAAAATTAGCCTGTGTGGCATAAAGCAGCAGATAGGGAATTTCAAATCCCTTGCTGCAAAAAAGCAGCTCTTAAGAATAATGAAGCTGTGTGGCTTTCAGGGGTTGGCTTTGGAGCAGCAGCCTTCATTTTTGATTTGATCAATAGCAATCCCTACCCCCTCTAAATTCTGATGACTAATAAATACCTTCAAAAATCATTGCATATATTTTCAAATTAAAATAAATATTCAATCAAATGACTTTACTACAGATAAGCTTTACCAAGTAGAGAGAGTTGTTCAAATTTTATAGCAAGTTTTGTGAGTTTGAATACCAAGACAGAGACAAAACTAGTAGCAACTACTTTGAAAGGTTGAAATAAGCTTATTTAAGCTTTTTCTTTAATAGTATATATACTTCTGTATCATTCAATATCTTATTTTGTCATTATATTTTCCAGTTAAAGTAATAGTTTTATTGTGTTGCTTTTGCTAATTAACTAAATTTCAAATTTCAAATTTCAAATTTCTAAAATAACTATTAAACACTGAAATGTCATAGATATGATCTTTATTCTTATATCTACATAATTTCAATGTCCACGTTATCAGCTAGCATAGCTCTGGTTTATTTAAGTTTCTTCAGGGTTAAAGTAGACATGTGGTTCCAACGTATTCCAAGTAAATCAACAGCACCATTGAATTAGCGTTCTGTTGCTGCACTTGTTGCTTGACAAGCAAGTATATCTCTTGCTATTTTACTTAAAGTGGGGTACTGCAGAGAATTTTCCTATAAAATAGATACAAATGAAAAAAATAATATAATTATCTTCCAATAACTCAAAATATACATCATGGTGATATCACTGTTTAAATATAGTGCTAATTCACCTACATTTTTTGGGCCTGGTTTGTTTGAGCTGGAGAACAAATGCTTCATGGCTGTTTTTGGGTACAATGCCAGTATTGTGTTGTGTTTCAATTTCTGGTTGCACATGATACTTGGAGTATATTTTTTGGATTGTATTTTCAGCTAGGCCATATAGTTCAGGCACTCTTTCTTTAAAGTAAAACTAGCTTATATGCAGGATCAAGTACTTGACTATTAGCAATAATAAGTTAAACATTTACTTATTGCAACAAGAAATATATCTTTAGTGTAGTAGGAATAATACTTTTCCACTTTCTTATATGCTCTTCTACTGGTGCACAAAGCTCATGCTCATATGAGAGCTCACCAATCAGAGACTGAAGATGAGCTTTCACATCAAGCACAGATACTAGTGCTGAGGAAAGAGAGCATGACTTTGATGGACATACTAAGGAAGTTGTCTTGTCAAATATGGCTAAAGTACTAGCCAAATTGTAGTAACTCTCCCCTTTAATAGTATCATTTACTTTTTCAGAGACTACATCACATATAGCCTATAAAATAGCTTTTAGTACACAAATTTATTTTTTTGAATTCAAGTTTTACCTATTTGTTTTCAAGGTCCCATCTTATCATATCATAAGTCAAGTTCCATCTGGTTTTTACATCTAGCTTTGGATTGAACTCCTTTAGTTGATGAGATGCCTGATGAGAATGAAGCTTCTGCAGCTGGCTTTCACTGCTCTTGATCTCAACAAGAAGCTTTCTCAGGCAGTTGATGTGGTTCTCTTTTGAGCAAGTTACCCTATTAGAGGATAAATAGGTATCTGGAGCTTGTAAAAATATACGCTCCAGGAATTCCTGTATTTCTGGATCCTCTGTCACAAAAGCCTGGATTAAAGGCACTTTTATGATCTTATTTCCCTCGATCCCTGCTATGAGTTTCTTTTCTGCAAGATGGAAGACATTCACAAGACAGCAGATGTGAAAATTGGACTTTTTTGAGAAAAATCCAATGCCAGCAGTTTCCTGCTGAAGAAGCTCAATAAACTTGACATTTTCTGATGCATTGTCAAGAGTGATTATTGAAATCTATAAAGCATTATTAGTTTACATATTAAATCTAAGTCTAACTAGCTTTAATTTAAATAAAAGTTTACAAAAACATCATTTCACCTTATCCTTGATACTGTACTCTGATACAACTCTGTTGTATTTAGCCAGAATATTGGAGCTGGTATGCTTGTCAGGGAATGAGATAAAAGCCAAGAGCATTATTTTTAGTTGTAACTGGGAATTCATCCAGTGAACTGTAAATGCAATAAAAGAGTACATGGTTGAAAAAGTCCATATATCTGTTGTTAAAGTAAGCTTTGAATCAGCATTGCAAAGAAGTTCAATTTTTTGCTCCTCATATTGCTTGTGTGTGTTCTCCAAGCATGTTCAAAAATATTCATGCTTGGGAAAGGAGGTCTTGGCCAATTTTTTGCTCAAGTGATAACAGTGTGATTCAAAAATATGACTCATAAATGGATCATCAACAACAGTAAATGGCAAACCAGCGCAAATAATCCATATCATGACTTGATTAATCAAATCATTTCAGGATAAAATGGCTTGAACTCCAACCGGTGCAAGCTCATCATATTTCTTTTGCTTTTTGTTTGTTTCACACTTAATTAGCTTAGCAGCTTCAGTATGATGTTTTTTGACATGGCTATATAAGGATTTGATTGAACCCTTTGACATAACATATATTCTACAAAATAGATTTTATTATTACTATCATTTAAATATACCCATATTTAGGAGTCCCAATGGGAGGAACAGGGTGACAAAGCTTACAGCAAGCTTTTTGGGTATTTTTATTCCCAATATACAGTTTTTCTGAAATATTGAAAAACTCTCTAATATTTTTGCCTATTAATATAATTTAAGAAATTAAGTAATATGACCTGTATCACTTTGACTTCCAGTTGTATCCGTTACTTTATCATGTGAAATATAAAAAATTATTGGCTCAGAACGTGCATCTTGTTGTACAGTTGGATTACAAAAAACACAATAATCTATATACATATTAGTTTGTTCAGAGAAAACAGACACTGCACATGAGCAATGAGTGCATCTGCTACATAAATCACACAGATAGCTGAGCTCATTGATAATGAGAAGTAAGCATAAATCACAGTTCATTGTTTAAGAGTTGGTTTGGTGTATAGCTGAAAGATATTTGAAATAACAAGTGTAGTGAAATCTTAGGTAACAATGGGCTTATAAAGCTTAGTTTCAAAATGACATTAGTAGCTGTGATTGAATTGGTTTGTAATTTAGATATAAAATAGATAGTACCAATATAATTATTTATTGTAGTTTAACTAGTTCCTGACAAGTTGAAACAATATTCTATTTTTTATGACTGAATTAAACATGGAATTACTTTGTATAAGTTGATGTAAATTAAAGAATAAATTGATTTTTTATGAAATATTGATTTATTTATAATAAGTGATTTTTAAAACCTATATTGTTTTTGCAGAAAATTAAATTTCACATCTTTTCATATATACTTTATATAATACAAAAATTACTTTATAATACACTTAATTGTCTTTTAAAATTTTGTGATTTGGTGTTTGCTTTCAAATAACCCTTCATTTTAAAAATGTGATGGCAGAAGCCATCACATCTCAATTCTTAAAAGTTGCAGCACCTGCCTTTTGTAGAGCAGAATAAGGTGGGTGCCGCCATCCTAATCCACTTGGATGTGACACCCACCCTCACTCTGGAGGGTGGGTTGTCACGGCTCCCACAATTGGCTACTATGAAAAGTAGCCAATCACAGCCTGCACCTGCTCAAATTTCCCGCAGGAAATTTGAATGAAGAGCAGGCCCAGGATTTGCCTGGGGTGCTGCTTTATTTTGAAGCAGCCCTACTCTGAGCAATATTCAGCCACTTGGATCAGGTGATGCATCCAATTGGAATATTCTATTATTTCACTTGAATAATAAGAATTTCAAAATTTCCAAGCCAACCATCTCCTTCTTTAAGCTAATATTTATATTTATATTTAAAATTTAAACTGTATCACTTTAAATTGACCAAGCCCTCTTTTTTTTCCAATTCAATCCTCAGCACAGAGCATGAGCATCCAATCATATAAAAGGATCCTAAACAATATATGCTTCCTTTCTAATTTTAATCCACCCATTCTAGAGTTGGGTAATCTATACAGATAAGCCACTTTGATATGGTTGAATGAGGTTAGCCACTAATTTAAAATGCAAGAAATCAAATACAAATTAATTAAAGTTTGAGTGGCTTATATTTCAGTTCAACATAATTTAGCCCACACTCTACTGAATTCAATCTGTGTACTTTCAAAGATGCATGTAAGGGATTGCTTGTAAGGATGAGCCAAATTGAGCTTTTGGCTTAACAATCAACTTTTAAATTATATTAAAGAAAAAACAATTCATTCAAATCCCTTATGGCTTGAACCCACTCAAGGTGACATCACAGATAGACAGACTCACTTTTATATATTAATAGGGAAAGTCACAGGGCCACAGGGGGTGGCATAGTGGCGTGTTCCATGTAAGGTTTTGAGCCAAGGAATAACTTGTTCAGGGCTCAGCAGGTCAAATTGTCAATGCTCCAAATTAGGAAGAAGTGCCTGCAATTTGACATTGCTATTGGAATGGCCCATGTTGTTAGATACGTCAAGGGGCAACTCATTGAGCGCCCCCTGTGTATTGTAAGATATGTTGGCAGGCAAGTCTGGAAACTTGGTTGCAACACCCCCTTGCCCTCTGCTTGTTGTCAGACATCAGGATCAGAGTCTGCGGAAGATCTGGGAAGGTCCGCACAAACAACCTTTGTGTGGGGATGGCGCAGCAGGGGCGCAAGCAATTGTGGTGGAGCTTCTTGGTGTTCCCTTGGGCATCTTCAAGCTGATAGATGTGGTTGTCATAAACTGCAGCTATCTTGAAGTGCCCCAGGTGGTTTGGCTCTAGTTTGGCAGAATTGGGGTTGAGGGTGTTGTAAAGTCACTCCCCTTTTAGCCTTGGATAGGACAATCTTCCTGTGCTGCTCAAAGAAATCTGTTCAGAAGCCAGCCAAGCCCCTTAATTCCCTTGAGGATTTAGCCCATACAATTGATGAGAGATTTGTATTAGCATACCCTTCCCAGGTGGTAAATACCAATGTGATGGACTTGGTCTCCCACTTGAGAGGAATCTCTGATTAATTTGGACTACCTTTTGGCTTGGGCCCGTCCACACTTGAAATTAATTAAGTTGGATCATTCAGGTTGCACTACTGCCAATTCTTTAAATGCCAATCCATCTGGATTGAATGGTGAGCTGCTCTATTCATCTGACCCCAGCCAATCAGAGTTGAAGTTGGAAATTGGTGTAAAACCCTCCAGCTTGCTGGATCTGCCTGGAAAAATTTCTCTTGTAGCCAATCAAACCCGCGCCCCTGGGTCAGGTGACCCTGGATTTTGAATCCCACCCTTAAAGCAAGACAGGGAACTTTTTGTCCCCTGCTTACTAATTCTTTAAAATTAAAGTTTATACTTTTAAGCTGTTGTTTTTTGAGTTTTTAGACCTTTAATTTTGGGGTCTCTTTTAATTTCCTAAAGCTGTTAGCAAAAGTAGTTACTATTCTTTACCCTTGCCTTTATCCCTGGGCTTATGGTGTCTGTTTTGAAGCATCTAGAGTTAAAGTTGGTAATAAAATATACACTTACCTCTCCTTCTTTTGAAATTCAAGTTTGAAACCTAAAATAGTTACTATAATCCTTATAATTATCTACTTTAAGTTTGGCTTTGTCTCTTGTTTGCTCTGTTGCCTCTGCTCCTCCATATACACTCAAAAGCAACTCTTCCTGCTCTCTTTAAGAGTGTATAGTTTGCTGTTGTTGTCCTTTTGACTTTGGGTTTGTTCTGCAGGTCCCCTGCTGTCAGGTTCTCCCTTTTCTTTGCTCTGTTTGAAAAATTGCATAATATTTAATTTTGCTTTTTTTCTCCTCCCTGTACAAAAAATGTTGGTTTCCCTATTAAAATTTGTGACCTTTACCCTGGCTCCTGTCTTGATCATGATTTGGACCACCTCTCCAGACCTTTGGAGTTGTGTTTCACATTCATTTTACCATGTGGGGACCAACCCCAATCAGTTCATGCAAATGTTTGAGGATATCCCTGGGTGTCACTCAGAACATTCTAGCTGTCAGTGAAAACGTGGTAAAGAGTCTCACCTGAGACAACCTTGAGTATTCTGCTCTCAATCAGGCTCCCTCAGTGTCCCCTAGCTTGAGCTCTCCAATGCCCCCCCTCCCCATGGCTCCTGGCTTTCTGCCCCAAGAGGACAGTTTGGAGGTTGAAGAGCATCCTCCCAAGGGCGCTTCCTGGTTGCTTGGTGGGATGATCCTGATGGGTCTGGATTCTTACTTTCCCTGACTATCTGCCATGTCCTTCCTTTAGACGCCACTTTGAGCAGCCATACCAGTCCTGCACTGGATAGTGTCCTGGTGGATCCTTCCCCCAGGATGGGAGCCAAACTTAGTTAGTTTAGCCCCCCTCTCTCACAGGCGTAGACAGGGCCACCTATGGTGTATCAGGCCTCAAGGTGCTTTGGGCCCCCCTCAATTCTATTGTGTTCAATCTCTCAGGCTTTGGAACGCCACTGGCTCAGGGAGGGGGTAGTTAACAAGGGGTGTTTCCTGGGAACCATGGAGTTTATTTTCCCTTGTTTCACCCCTGCTAAACCATCAGGTGCTCTAAAGGCTAAGACCCTGGGGCTGAACCTAGTACCCATGTTAATCCTTGCTTGCAAGATAAGCAGTGCAGTGAGCAGGTGTTCAGATCATGCATTGTTAGGATGCTCCTGTGAGAGTTTGGCAATGAGTTAGACCAGTGAACCATTTAGACGCTCCACACACCCATTGGCTTGGGGATGGTAGGGGGTTGTGATTATTCTCTGGAGGGCATTTTTAGCGCAATACGCTTTCATTATATACCACACCAGCTCAGGCCCCCCATCCGTGATAAGAGGTTTGGGCCACCCAAAGCGGGCCACAATCTTTTTACCAATAAAACGGGTGATGGTGGTAGCAGTGTGGTTAGTGGTTGTCCACACTACTGGCCAACAGTTAAAATAGTTGATGGCTGTAATGATGTACTTCTTGCCTAGTCTATCTTCAGGGAGGGGCCCAAAAATGTTGAGGGCCCACTGTTTGAAGGGTTTCATGGCTTTGATGGGCAGGACAGACTTGGAGGTACAGGTCTCAACTGTATTTTTCTTGCACAGCACACATGTCTTAAGGAGGTCCAAGATGTCTTGGTGCATACACAGCCACCAGACCTTACACTTCATAATCTTGAAGAGATTACATCCTCTGATATGGCCCAAGGTGTGTTGGTAATGCAGTATGGTATCTCCTTGCTAGGTGGTGGGAATATACAGTGTCTTCTCCCCAGTCTCTGCCCAGCAACAGATGTTGCCATAATCAGTGGTGAGCTGACTTTTGTTATCCTTTAATTTAAAGATAGCCGTAGAGTTGATGCCCTCATAGTGGGTTGCTTTAGGGTGCAGGTAGAACATTCGCCAGTTGGTGTCTAAGCCAGTGTCCCCTTTGATGGATACTACATACAGTCTGGAGAGGGTGTCAGAGTGACAAGTTCCTTCCCAGGTTAATATTTGATGCACAATTGTTAGGGGGACAGGCGTTTGACCCAGCCTGCTTGACGTCAAGTTAAGTGTGACTGAGTTTTGAAGTACTGAAACAACTTTGTGGTCTGTCAGGACGCGGGGTAAAAAGGTGGCACCTTCCAGGTAACAGCATCATTTCTTGACACAGCGCACAATTGCCGCTAACTCCTTGTCATGCATGGGGTAGTATTGCTCTGAGTTGATGAGCTTCCTGGATTTGTAAGCCACAGGGAGGAAGACATCTTTGTCAGTTTCCATATTTAGCACGTCTCCTATGGCACTGTCAGAGGCATCAGTCTCAAGTTCATATTGGCAGTTCCAATTGGGGAACTGCAATAAGAGGCGCAGTTGTAAGTATTTGCTTCAATGTCTCAATGGCTTGATCTCTGGCAGGTGTTCAGTGGAAGCACTATTTTGTGTTTAAGAGCTCAGTGAGGGGTGCAATTAGTTTTCTTTAGTTGGGGATAAACTTTTGCACATAGGCAACCATGCCTAAGAAGGTATACACCTGGCCCACATTGTTGAGGGTAGCATACTAATGCTTGCCTTAATTTTGGCAGAGTTAGGCTTTATCCCTTGGGCAGAGATGGTGTTCCCAAGGAATAGGAGCTCTGACCCAAGGAATTTGCATTTGGAAGGCTTGACCTTCAGCTGGTTTTTACAAAGGGTGTCAAGGACAGCACAGAGGTGTTAAAGATGTGTGGTTTGATCTTGACTGAAGACAAATATGTTGTCAAGGTACACAATGGTGTATTTCCCAATCAACCCCTTGAATGCTTTGTTCATCAACATGGCAAAGGCAGAGGGAGTGTTGATCATTCCAAAGTTCATGACATGACACTCAAATAACCTGTAGTGTGTACAGAAGGCAGTTTTTGCCTTGTTCCCTGGTGCAATGCGGACCTGTTTGTATACCACAGTGAGATCAATCTTACTAAAGACCTTCACACCTGCATGTATATCAAACAGGCTGTCAATTAGCAACAAGGGGTATTTGTTTTTGACAGTCACATTTTTTAGAGTTTGGTGAGTTGGTTACCAATTGAAGGGACCTGTCTTTCTTTGCTATGAAGAAGACTGCAGCCCCATATGGTGAGAGGGAGGGGCAGATGAAGCCCTTGTTGAGTGCATCCACAAGGTGTTGACAGAAAGTTTTGTCTTCCTTGGGCGTCAGACAACAAAGCGAGGGTGCCTTGAGCAATGACCCTTGTAGCTGTACAGTGGGTTGTATTTCTTGAGGAGGGAGAAGTTGGTCTAATGTTTCACTGAAGACATCCTGGTACTCCTCAGGGAGTGCTGCAAGTGCTGGCAGGGGAGGAGTGGTTGAGGGGGGACCCACAAGTGGTTTGGAGGGGATAACTTTGACTGAATATTGATTAAAGTCCAGTTTCTCCCCCTTGAAGTTGTATGTACCCATCTCTGTGATTCTGAAAAACACAGTATCATGCAATAGCTTACTCATTTTGATAGGGTGAATCTGGAAACCCACCCCATTCCTGTTAAGGGTGATGACAGACGTATCCCAGTCAATATAGGGGTGGTTATGCTGCAGCCAGTCAAGGCCAGCAATGACATTGTGGCTGAGCCCTGCCATAATTTTTCTAGAGAGCTTGACCTGGATATTCCCCATTCTCACTGAGAAGGGTACTGTATCATGGTTAATTGCCACTCTGCAGTATTCAGCTACTCAAACTGCCTTGAATCTGGCTTGGCACGCTGTTCCAGCTGCTGTGACATCTGCAAACGCCTGGCCAACCATAGTTTGGTTAGCCCCAGTATCTACCAATAGTTTTTGGGTATTCCCACAAAAACAGAAGTGGTAGGCCAAGTGGGTTACTTTATTTGAAGAACAGCTTGCTTGGAAAACAGGATTGTCACTGTGGACCTGAAAGACGTCAAAAGTTTCAACATTGTGCAGATTGTAATCACAGGGGTTCTTTGCAAGGATGGATTGAGGGCAAGGATCAAGTGGGGCTGTAGAACCTCTCATAACTATAACCCCCAGACTTTTCCTGAGTCCTCAATTTGCGCTAGTTGGAGCTCCCCCTTGCAGGGACGCTTGATCCCATTATCTTGTTGGCAGGACTGGAAGCAACCCACCTGATTGTAAGCACTACCAGGTGCAGGGCAAGACTGGGGTAGTGCATCATTAGATCTTCAAAAGCCCAAGGAAGCCTTCTTATTGGCCTCCACAATGGCCTTGTAGCAGTTGTTGATGGAGATACAGCGCCCCACAGGAACCCACTTGCAAATATGGGGTTTGAGCCCATTGACAATTAGAGTAAGGAGCATAACATATCCCATTAGTGACAGCTTCTGGGGAGGCTTCAAGGGCTTGTTTCCATGCTGCAAGGTATTCAGGGACAGACCCAGTTTGATTAATGGCTAGGAGGGGAGCTCCCACCATGATAGGTGAAAAGGTCTCACTGTAGCAGGACTTTGTGGCATCCCTGAACCACACCCAAGTAGCATCTATTTTCTGGCTGGTCCAATTGGTGAACCACACTGCAGCAGGCTCCTTAAGGCGACCTGAAGCGGTGGCAACCCACATAGGCTCAGGCACCTGACAGATACAAAGACAGGTCTTGAGTGGAGTGGTGCCAACCAACAATGTCAGCTCCTTTGACACCATCTGCAAACAACTCAAGTTGTAGATTCAGCATGTGTTGAGATCAGTTCTAATTAGGGAAGAGTAACACTTTTGTTGCACTGCCCTAGGCAGATTCAGTTTTATATTCTTGTAAGCACCAGCTGATCTTGGTAGATAACATACCCCTTGGGAATGTCTCCCTTGGGGATTGAAAGGAAAGTTTCTTGATGGGAAGTAGCCATACAGCCTGTACTCTGTCCTTTCTTGGGAGGAATTTTTCTTTTAGGTAGGTTGTGAACTTGCTACTGCTACCACTGTTGCAACTGACCCAATTAGAGTTCAATATTTGATTGGGGAAGACAACAGTTCAATAAAAAGGACAAGAATGAATAGAATAAGGTATTGTTTATTGTAGATATTGTGGTTTTTACTATACAATGAAGCCACAGAGGGTGGCATAGTGGCGTGTTCCATGTAAGGTTTGGAGCCAAGGAATAACTTGTGCAGTGATCAGCAGGTCAAATTGGCAATGCTCCTAATTAGGAGAAAGTGCCTTTAATTTGATATTGCCATCTGATTGCTCCATAGTGTTAGATACATCAAGGGGTGGCTCTTTGAGCGCCCCCTGTTGCAGACCCTGAATGGATTAGACATTAAGTCGCCCACTTAGGGATTGAGCAACAGAAAAATTGTGTGATTGATTTAGTTCAACCTAGTTTGACCAGGGTTAATTACGTTAAGAATGCCTTAAAAACAGGTATTCAAAGCGCCTTTCAAATGCGCATCAGGTGTCAGGCTTTACTTTCAAGGTTATAAATAGGATGCCATAGTTATTGCCAATTACCTCCATTAGGCAAGGCGTGTGAGACCAGTTTTTCTCTTGCATAGCTCTTTCTACTGTACCTCTCTACTCTCCTCCTTTAGGAAAATCCTTCTGTCTGTGCCACCATTCCCCTGGTAGAAATTCCCCCTGCCTCCTACTATATAACGGCAGCACTATCATAATAAATACTAGTTTTGTCATTATATCCTTATATTCTTCTGTCCTACCAAAGGCTGCCACTATATCATCTACAGGTATAGTATTAAGAGTTAGGATCCTGACTAACTGTTTGTAGAAAACAGCACCCTATACTGCTACAAATACAACATTGGTGCTCATGTCTTTTCACACCAACAGCCCCTGCCCCTGTGGTTCTTTCAATGAGGAGGGAGGAATGCCCCTGGCTGAACCTTCTTCCACTGCTTTCCCCTATCACCAGTCACTGACCTTCACTGCTGCCAATGCCCATGCTGGGGAAAGAGCAGGTGCTCCCTATTGCCTGTCCCCCCTCAGTCATTTCATGCCAGAACAAATGTCCCCAAGCAATTGTTTTTGGTCAACCACTGTTGTAACTTCAGCTATTGGTTGATTGATAGCTACTAATGCTTAACTTGACTACAACCTTATGTATTACTAAAGATTAAGCTAAGATAAATCTTTCAGCCTAATGTGTATAATAAATATAAGTGTATGTAATTCAATCTTTATTTAATCAATCAAGAAGAGAGTTATATAGTGACAGGAGAGATTAATGAGAGTCAATAGAACGCCAGGATCCTCTAGTTACAGCCCAATTCCCTCTATTACTTAGCCCAATATTAAACTAATGATTGGATGATCCTCAGTTAATATGAACTTGGAATACAACCTAGTTGATCATTTGGACTATTTATCATCCAGGGCAAGAGTACCATTGCCCTTTAATTCACCAAGCTTAATGGATTAGTGTGTGAATATAGTGACAGCTAGTTTATAACCAATCACTTCACAACATTTCCCCCACTAAACTAGACGTTACTGTAAAAGTCTTTTAACTTCCTTCAGTATGGTAAACCGCCCAAAAAGGAACAGAAAGCCAGTTGTACAATACACCAATGTTCCATAACAGAGAACCAACAAGACCAAAAGGGGAATACCCAAAATTCCAGTTAAGAATGTACATGTATACTCACCTGTGCTAGCCTCAGAAGACGCTGAATTCACCAAGATCCTAGGCAGCAAAATAGACACAGCTTTCTATAGCTTGTCCAGTACTGTCTCCTTAAATTGAGTACATCCTTGAGTAAATTGGTAGTTCAAGACTCTGGTATGCCAACATCTAGCCAGCTTTCCACAATTGCAAAGAAGAGAAGCTGTAATACCACAAGTAAAGCTACTACAACTACTACAACTACTCCAACTAATAAGACTAACAAGCCTGTATCAAACTTAATTGATCTTCTTCAAAATTTAAACAAAGGTGAGGCAAGCTCTACTTCTGTAGTGATTCAAGAAGATAGCCAAGGTTCCTATATCAAAATGGTCGCCTATCTTTGTTGGGAAAGGATTCCTTTCCTACAATTCTGCAGCCCAGTAGTTATGTGGTCCACCCTTATGCTAGCTCTGGAAAATCCCTACATTATCTCCACAAAAAAGACTCAAAGTCAGGAATAACATTCATTGGCGAGTTCCTAGGGTGAAACTGATCAGATATGCTCAGTTGTGCCTACAGGACTTCTCCTTCAATGGGGTATACTTGACAGACAATCAAATATCTTTTGCTCTCAAGCTTCTGGAGCTGGTTTTTGCAGTGTGGTCTGATTCTTGATCTGCAGTTGTCCCAGTGCCCTTGTGGCTATGGATCAGATAGTCACAAATACCAATTGCGACAGAGCTATGGGTACTACCCTGGAACTCCTTAGTTATAATCACGTGGGAAGTAGACAATCCATGGCATTGGTAAGAAACTTGGTGCTCAGCAGCTCCAAGGTTGTTTATCACCAGAGACTACACACATGCCCAAATATATTGAATGGCTGTTGGGAGTCATGTAATTGGTAGGAGGCAAAACACCCAAGGAATATTCTCAGCAAGAAAGTCTTCTCTGGGAATGCATCTTGCTTGGGCTTGCTTTTCCTTACTCCATTGGCGTGAACCACGTCAATTTCCTTCCCGTCAATGATTCTCCCTTCCTTCCATTTACATTCTATTGGCTACCTAATGTCTGGGTAATCTACGCAGCCATTGCCAAAGTCCTCATCTAGTTGCATCTGGGTTTAGAGGCAATAGTATTTCAATAACAGAACCAATTGCTTAAACCACACTAATCCTTCTTACTATAAGCTTTATCTCTTCTTGATACAAAAAGGATAACAACCCATGGACTTTTTTCATTAGGTTTTCTTTTTCTGAATTTTTTTCCATAAAGGGGTTTATGCTTGATCACTTAGAGCCTTGTACATGTACTGCACATGGACTCAAGTGATCAATTGGCCTGTTTCCAGATCCTTGAGAGTGTAACTATCTACTCCCACTTTCTGGACTACCTTGACTGGTCCTTGCCATAGCAAGGCAAGTTTACTTTTGCAACTGTATCCTTGGTTGCTGTAGAAGTATACCAAGCTTCCTATTTCATATGCAGGGAGTGCAGTCCGGGTTTTAACTGCACAATCCAAGTCTTTCTCCTTTGTTGCTAAATTGGTAGAGTACACCTAAGACTGTAACTTGATTAGCGTCTGTGCTAGTCTCTTTAAATAAGCATTGGGGGTGAGGGGATCATTGGTTTTAACTAGACTGTAGAGATGTGGTGGGAGACTTGGCTGTAGACCATAAAGAAGCTGGAAGGGGCTTTTTCCTGTAACCTATGGAATCATATATAATACACAAAGGTAGCTGCCGGAAGATATGTATCCCATTACGTTTTGTGCTGGTGGCTAAGCTTCCTTAGGATCTGTACAAGACTTCCATTTGTTCTCTTTACCATTCCATTTTTTTGGGGATGATATGGTGTTGACAGGGTACCACAAATACCCATAATTTTTTTCAGCCTGGGTATCATGTATCCCGTGAAGTTTGTCCCATTGTCCGTTAACAATGTTTGTGGGCAGCCATGTTTGTAGAGTATGTTCTTTAGAATGAACTTAGCTGTGGTAAGCGCCAACTGATTAGGAATTGCTTTTGTTTCTACACATTTTTTAAGCTGATCCACTGCTATAATTATGAACTTGTTCTTGCTAGTGGTCAGTGAAAGGGGATCTACTATGTCTATAGCAACAGTATGAAACGCAAAACCAGGTCAAATTAGCCAGTGCTGGTAACGCAAGACCTTTTGTTGCTCTATTGTACAGTCATGACAAGCGGCCAGAGTTTCTGCTACATCCAAATGCATACCTTCCCAGTAGCAATTCTGCTGTAGGAGGTTGAGGGTTTTATAGATACAGCCATGGCTCACAGTACAATATGCTGATACTATTGTGTCTGTCTGTAAGGATGGGCAAGTGTATGGTAACCACTTTCCTTTATACAACTTAAAAAGCTGATTATCCTTGACGCAGATGTCCACAGCAAGGGACTTCAGAATTTTCTGAATCTCAAGCGGCTCCTCCCCCCACATAGAAGATTTCAGCATCAGCTTGTTGTAAAGTTTGTCCGCTGCTGAGGAAACCAAGGCTATGATAGGAAGGCGTGAAAAGCAATCTGTGTTCTGATGCATAACTCCTGTGCAATGGATTATTTTTTTGTCATAAGCTTATAGCTTAATAGCCCATTGTGCCAGGTGTCCTTCAGGATTCTTCAGGGTTTTCAACCATTTAAGTGAGGCATGATCAGTTACCACTGTAAAGTGTACTCCATGGAGGTACACTCTAAATTGCTGACAGGCATAGATGACTGCTAGGCATTCTCTCTCAGTGACCGTGTAATTTCTTTTGTGACTATTGAGTGTGTGAGAACAATAACCTACAGGATGATCTTGATCATTGTCATCCAGCTGAGAAAGACCAGCACCAATTGCTTTCAAACTGGCATCTGTGTGTACAATGAAGGGGCACTCAAAATTAGGATAGGAGAGTACTGGCTCTGTCACTAAGGTGGCCTTCAAGTCCTTGAAGGCTTTCTGGCATCCTTCTGTCCATGAGAACTCAACGTCATTTTTCAACAAGTGAAATAGTGGTCCTCCAAGACCTGCAAAGTTTGGTATAAACTGTGTATAATAACCAAGCATTCCTAAAAACACCTTAACATCTCTTTTGTTGGAAGGCACTTGCATGTGCATAATAGCTTTGACCTTAGCAGGAACAGGTTGTAAGCCATCTTTGCTGATAATATAACCAAGGAATTCCAAATGTTCCTTAAAGAAGTTACACTTCCTTGGTTTTAGCTTGAAATTGGCAGCAATAAGGCGTTGAAACACGTCCTCCAGATGGTCCAAGTGTTGACCAAATTTTTTTGAAAAGATGTTAATGTTGTCAAGGTAAACCAGAACACAAGTCAACTTGAGATCTCCCATCACGGAGTCCATGGCTCTTTGGAAAGTTGTGGGAGCATTTGCAAGCCCCTGTGGCATCCTAGTAGGCTGAAAAAGCCCTTGCTCTGTAATGATGGCACACTTTTCCTGGTCCGCTGCTGGAAGGTCAATCTTCCAGTACCCACTGATCAGATCCATTGCGCTGAAGTACTTTGCCCCACTCAGCTTATCCAATGTGTCATCAATGTGGGGCAACAGATAAGCATCTCTTTTTTGTGACAGAGTTCAACTTGCAGTAGTCCATTACTACGCAATTTGACACATCCTTTTTCTTTACAATCAATAATGATGAAGACCAAGGACTCTTGCTGGGTACCAAAAGGCCAGATGTGAGTAGCTTCTGTAGCTCTTTGTTAACAATGGCTTGGTTGGCCAGGCTGCGTCTTATTGGCCTAGAGTGTATAGGGGCAGTTTCTTGTGTATTCAATACATGTTCAACCCCAAGAGCTTTACCTAGGTCTTGGTTGTTTTCCGCAAAGATGTCCTTATATTTCTCAAAGAGTTGAATAGCTTGGTCCTTCTGGTCTTCTTTTAGTCCATTTAAAGATTCACGCGGAATAAGCAACAGAACACTTGGTTGATTGCAAGGCAGCGCAAATTCACTGAACTTGCCAAAGAGCGTGACATCCATAAGGCTAGAGTTCTCTTCCAACTTCATATAGCCCAGCAGCTGGTGTTTCTTCACCTTCAGTGACCCTTCAGAAAAGTTCCCCAAAAGTACCAGAATCTCTTCTGATGATGGCATTTTAATCCCAGGTAGGATCCAAGGCTCCACCTGCAAACCATTATGGAGTCCAGATATTTCACCATGCATACCTTTAGGGAAGCTGAGGCTTAGACCTGTATTATATATAACTTGAGACCTGGTTGGGATGGAGAATTCACTAGAAAAATATAAGGGGATTCCTTTGTACTCTTTAGTGGCCAGAGATAGAACCTTGATTTTGCGCTGACGCAAGGTGTACGCTACTGGCATATCTCCATCAGCATATTACATGTTAATATAATGGATTTTCTTTGTAGGGAGGTCCTTTGGTCTGTCACTGTGATAAAACATTGGTACCAAGTGACCTAGAATGCTGAAAGTACTATCCTGATGGTTGATGATAGTCCTGTAGGTTACCATGAAGCGTGTACCAATCAATATATTGTAGCTTTTGTTGCGCAACACTATTGTTGGGGCTGTTACCACCAATTTACCAAAACAAAGTGGTAAGGATTGAATAGGCTCACAATGCCTTTGTTTTGTTGGGTCCTGCAGTACCAAATTCCTCATTATAATCTAGGACAGGTGCAAGTTTCAGCTTCTTGACTAGCCTAGTTGATACAATGTTCCCCAGAGCTCCAGAGTCCAGAATTGCTCTTACTTGAAGCTTATGAACCACCAGTTAAATGTATGTGCAGTCGTGTTTTTCCCCATAATGAGGAGAGGCAATTTTGGTAACCTTGTGGACATCTAAACCCTTAAACTGAGCAAGGAACAACTCTAGTGCAGTTGTTATATTGGGCTTCAGGGATTTTAGGGTGTCCAGATTAGTGGAGACTTGTACCAACCTCAATAGTTAAGACAACCTTTTGACACTGTTGCTTTCATGGGTGACCTTGGTGTATGGCATGGAAAGTTTTTTAGCATAGGGTATAGAGATGGTGTTGACAGCTTCTTTGGAAGGTATACTTTCCGTACAGATTGCTTGCTTCCTTGTGACTGTGTTGACAGCTAAAACTCTATGAAGCAAGTCTTTGTTTATTTTTTTATCAGGCAAGTATCTCTTGGGGCAGGCTTCTTGGTCCAGCAGTCCAACGCTGCAATAAGGGATGTCAGGGGTCCGGGTCAATAGGTGGAGAGGGTTGGTTACTACTAGCAGTCAGGGTTTTCTCCTCAACCTGACTGCTTAGCAGTTTTTTGACTCCTCGCCATCTTCTTCTTTGTCATCTAGCTTGTCTTCCATGTTGTCTTCCTGGATGAGATGGCAAACATTAGCCTTGGGTTGCTTGCAGTCTCAAGAAAGATGTCCTAATTGCCCACACTTGTAGCATGTGCGGCTATTTGCCAGATTGTTAACTGGGGGTAGCTATAATTGTTGGTTTCTTTGGAGTGTCCCTATCCCAAGTCTTGCCCTTGAAATCTGTAGAATAGCATGAAGTGGCTTTCTTATTTTCAGGAAAAGGAACTTCAAACTGCTCCTTAAAAGATCCCAAGTGGCACATGAGTTCAGGGATTGTTCTTTCAACATATATTCCAGACTTGAGAGCAATAGAAAGCTCTCTATTAGGGCATACATAGTTAAGCAGTGCTCCTTTTACATCAAAAAAGGTGGCGGCTTCCATGGAGACAAGAGTCTGTGCTTCTAAATAGAAGCACTCTGAGAAATCCATTAGACTTTCCCCCTTCTTTATTTTTCCTTTAGTAAACTCCATCTTTTGCAGCAAAATATAGCCTCTTTGCTGCCAAATTCTGCAATAAGAGCCCTGGATACGTTCTTGTAAGTCCAGCCTTGTTCTGGAAGTCTTGGCATTATTATTGTTTGGGTCTCTGAATCCAAGCAATTAAAAATGGCCGCATTCTTCATGGCATCATCTGCCCCATACATAGAGTTATTGTATAGCCAGAGGAACATGTGAACATTGGCCTTTTTGTCAAATTTTGGCAAATTTGTTTGCTTGAAGTTCTGGATCACAGAAGAAGTGCTAAAATTATAGCTTCTTCTAGGAGGAGGTGAGGTATTTCTCTGGTTTGAGGCGTGGAATTGCGCTTCAGAAGCCACATCTCTAGTGCTGTTGCTAGTCCTGGAAGTTGAAGCAGCAGCACCAGGAAGAGGTATTTTGCTGCTATCCAGAACTGGTTCCACAACATAGACTTTCCTCATTGTACAGCCTATGTTGTCTTCATTGCTCTCATAGCTATGGAAGGAGCAACAGTCCTCTTATATTGCCTGGCTGGCAGTAGACAAGGCACTTTGATTTCTTCTTGCAGTTGCTTATAGTTCAGGGTTGGGCACAATCTGTTTAGAATACGCCTGAAGTAGTTGCTCTATTTGTCCTTGTAGATGCAGAATATTGCTACGTTTCAAGCGTACTTCTTGGGTCAGGTCTTTTATTGTGCAATTTTCTACGTGTAGTTTGTCCTCAAACTTCTCTATATGTGATTGCTGGTTCCCAAACAATACGTTTTCTTTTCTTGCATAGCCTGATGACTATCACTTAATCTTTCCAGATTATCATGATTATCTTCTGTGTGGTTGTGGTTGTGGTCAATCATTTTTGCAAGTTTAGGAAATTCCCCGTTAAAATGGTTGCAGTCAGAGAGGGATTGACAGAGGCCCTTGTCAATCTCACTCACGTGTTCAGATAGCTCCTTCATGTCCTGCTGGATAATGGCGGTAGCTTCCTTGTTACCTTCCAACGCAACCCCATCCTTGATCATTCTTACAGAGCGGTAAAGCAACTTGACCTTGCAACATAAGTAGCAAAAGGTGGCTTCTGCACCTTTTACATGGTGAGTTACTGTGCCTAGCTAATTATTATACAATCCTTTGTGTTCAAGCATGGTCCCAACCATTGTAACCACATAGTTTGTCAGTTGTTCCTCCAGCTGTGTCAACCAATTTGACGTGAAGTTTTGGTGGATTGCCAAGCTGTTCAATTGGTGACTGATATCGGCCATAGAGTTTGTAAGTTTTTCATACAGGCAACGGAGGAAAGCCTGCTGATTGTTTATCAAATTTCCTTAGTGCAAGATCAGGGACAAATGATAACCCAAGTGAGTCCGGTTGTGGCAAATGGCAGGAAATGTGTAAAACTATGGATATACTCATTGGCTTGTTCAATTGTTTTAATCTGTAATTAAAGCTGATTAGGAGTTATTCCTGTGAAATTGCAGAATTTCTCTTTGACTGTAGTGTCATAGGATGGTAGTACAGCAAGCTTCTTGTGGGCTCCTCCATTTTGATACGCACCCCAGTCCATCCTGCTAATGGCTTGCTCCAGCTGTTGCTGGGTTTGCTCTGCATTTCTGTCTACCTCAAGTGGAACTGGGAAATTGAGGTGTAGAGAGGACTGTTCCTCTATTTGACAGGGGTGCTGTATGTCAGTCATGAACTGACCAAAAGCCATGAATTCATTAGGCAGACCATCCCTTGTTCCAGCAAGGCAATTGATCTCTGAGAAAAGCCCATCAGGGTGGTCCTGGAGATGACAAAGGAAGGCATGGAGAAGATTATCTCCATCACCTCCCCGCACAAAAGACAAGTCCCCAGCAGGGCAACAAGTACCATTGGACAGATGCATGCTAGAGTGAGCACCAACTGTTGTAACTTCAGCTATTGGTTGATTGATAGCTACTAACGCTTAACTTGACTACAACCTTATGTATTACTAAAGATTAAGCTAAGATAAATCTTTCAGCCTAATGTGTATAATAAATATAAGTGTATGTAATTCAATCTTTATTTAATCAATCAAGAAGAGAGTTATATAGTGAAGGAGAGATTAATGAGAGTCAATAGAACGCCAGGATCCTCTAGTTACAGCCCAATTCCCTCTATTACTTAGCCCAATATTAAACTAATGATTGGATGATCCTCAGTTAATATGAACTTGGAATACAACCTAGTTGATCATTTGGACTATTTATCATCCAGGATGAGAGTACCATTGCCCTTTGATTCACTGAGCTTAATGGATTAGTGTGTTAATATAGTGACATCTAGTTTATAACCAATCACTTCACAACAACCACTGATCTTGCAAGCCCCTTCCCCCTTGGAAATGGATGCCAACTCTTCCCCTTCCAAGGGCGCAATCCGTAGTGCCATCCATGCCATAGACTCTGGTGCTGCTGGCAATGATGCTTGCTCTGAACATCTTGCTCTTCAGCAACATTCTGCCAAAAACTCCTTGGTTTTTTTCCAGAACCTCTCCCAGGTCAACCCTGATCAACTCTGTTGTGACCTCTGCAACGTCAAACATATCAAGGGCCATTTACAGCAGCTCACAAATCCTGCTGTATGCCATAAACTGATTGCACCTGGGTTGCATCCAAAGCCTAGTGCATGACCAGGTGATACTGGTATCCAGCCAACAGACGTTTCTCCAGGTCCTTTACTCTGAGCTTGGCAACACTTTTACCACCGTTAACCAGTACCTTGCTGAAGTTACCAATGCCCAGAATACCATGCTGCACTGGGTGGACGCCATTGAGAGGGGAATAGCCAAGCTAGTCCCAGAGCATGTGGTACAAACCCTCACTCATCAGGGTGTAGATGCCAATTGGATTAGTGTGGTTACAAACCACGTGCTTGAGACTGGCCCCATGGTTCAAAGCCTGACTCATGAGGTGGAAGTTTTGAGTTGTTGCCTTTCCACCATTCCCTCCTTCAACCCCAAGCCTGCCGCTATGGACAACTCCCCCTCCATCCACCTTCTTGGCCATGATGCCCTTGAACTCTTTGATCACTACAAGAAGATGCAGGCAGAACTGGTCCAACAAAGCGCTGATCTTGCTTTTCTGTTTGATGGCTATCACACTGTGTCAGAGCTCCAGGAATGTCTCAAACTTTGACAATCACATGATAGAGCTGATAGTCAGACCCAAGCCAGGAAGGACAAGGGGGTGATATCATTGCTCCAAGCTGAGCTTGCTACCCATTAAAAGTGCATTACTTCCCTGGAAGACAACTTGGACATCACTTACTAAGAGAACAAGGTCTACTAAGATGAGCTGGACAAGCAACAACTTCTCCTGAACGCCTTCCAGAGCCAAATGGATAGTATGGACAGTAATATTATGGCTGTCAACTTACAGGCTATCTCCATCAGCTCCAAGAGTCACCACAGTCCATGGAGATTCTCTAGTTATGAGTTCTATCATATCTACAAAAGCAATGATGACTACACTTGGTTGGCTCCCAACGCTGTACAAGTATTAGAGCCAGTACTGGAGTCCAAGAATGAAAACCTGGCCACTCCTGAAGCCTCTGAAGCTGCTCAGGACATAGAAGATGAACGCAAAGCGCAGCAAGAGGAAAGTTGTCAACATGCTTCTGAGGCTAGGTTTGCTGCCTCTACCCTCAGTTATTCCCGCCTCACCTACTATTCAGTGAGGATTGCACCTGCTCCCATCTAAAATGGCTCTAATAACTTCAAGCCCGTCAATCTACCCAAGTTTGACTGCAAGAGTAATGCAGCCATGTTCTTACGCCTATACCTGAACTCCATGTATGGCACTGACAACACCATGAGGGATTCCACAATCATCACCTGTTAGGATGCCAAGACTCAGACCATTATCTTGCTGCGTTTCCCTGAGAATGACTGGACTTTTACCAACGTTTCCAGTGCCCTGACAGAAGGATTTGATAGTCAGAAGGCCCTTCTTGGTTGCAAGATATACTTTGCCAACATCAAGCTAAAGGTGGGGGAGACTCTAGAAAACTTTAATTCTAGATTCTACCTTTAAGCTCAAACCCTGTCATCTATGAGCGCTGTGCAGTTTATTGATGTGCTGTCAGCACTTCTCAATGCTGTATGGGTCAACCAGGAGCTATCTCTGGCTCTTAAGTCAGGTATTTACAATGCTTGCACCGTGCCAGACCTGAGTTGCCTCCTATGTATCTACAAGAAGGAGTTTGATGTCCCTATCCCCAAAGGCTGCCACCACCAGCAAGCTGAGTATAGACCCTGCGTGGTTGTGAAGATGCCCAAGCCTTCTGACAAGGTTGGGCCTGCTCCAGCCAACAACGCTCCCTGTACTTGCTTAAAATGCGGTATGGCTGGCCACTTCTCTCAGGAATGTACAAACCCCCGCCAAAAGGTCCATCATGTAGTCATGGAGTACGCTGAAGAGGACTATGACAAGGACGCTAATATTGAGGAGGGCAGTGAGGACCAGTCCTAAAACTACTCAGCATCCAGGACAAGGAGAAATCCTTGGCTGCCTTTGTAAATTTGACACCCTCATCTCCCCCCATACTGCTGCCCCCAACAAACCTTTTCAGAGGCCTGCAGCTTTACCATCCTCTGAGGCCAGCCCTAAGGATGATCCCTTGCTGATTGACTTAGACTTCCAACCAATACACAAGGATGCTGAATCTGAAGGAGTCCAAGAGGACCTTCTACATTGAGTCCTCAATGTTAACACTCAAACTCATTGGACTACACTGCGCCCTGAGGTGGTTATCCCTTGAATAACTCAGAGAATAGTATCCCTACACTACACCAAACAACTGGCTCAACCAGGTGTTGAAGTCACCCATGAGGAGGACAGCGCTGAACAACTGGCTAAGCTGCTCTGTACAGTAAACGTCTTGACACTGCTAGAATACCTCAAGGAAGAAAGCCCAGCTTTAGGAGCTGCCATGGCTACCTTCCTGGAGAATTTCAAGGGACTGAGCGTACACCAGGTCTCCAAGATTTTGGAAATCAGAGAGGACCACCAGGATTGTACCTATATCAACCTGGTAGTGAAAAAACTCACATACAGGCCATACTAGATATGGGTGCTCCTGGGAACATTATATCCTTGCAGCTGGTCAAGAAGCTTAAGCTGGCACTAGACTTAGTCTATCATGAAGAGTTTGGTATTGCTGGGCCCCTGATCAATAGAGCAAAAGGAGTGTATTCTTCTTTACCTCTTTGCTTTGGAAAGCCAATGGTCACTGCTCCTGCTATAGTCCTGGAAAACAACAGCTACAACATTCTTATTGGGACCAGCTTTATGGTCCAGTAACAACCCAAGGATGTGAACCAGTGCCCAATGATCCAAGTACCCTCAGAGGACCCGGTACTGTACACCATTAACAGACATCCCAATAAATTGATGTCCTATCCTTTCTGTTTTTGCAGTCACAGACTCAGCACTTCTGGACTTGGGCTCATATCAAACCCTAGTCAACAGCAGCTTTGTAGATAGTTCAAGCTAGCCACTAATCCTTTGCAGATTAAAAATGTGGTCCTGGCTGACAAACATCACATTGCTGTGACAAGGAAAACCGCCCTTCTCTGTCATGCTCAAGAACCTCTACTCTACCATCCAAGGTCCCGTCATTGACTTCCCAAAGTTTTACATTGTACTGGGGTTATATTGGTTACAAAAAATAACCCTCACATAGACTGGGTAACTTCAGTCTTGACCATCAAGCGTAAAGGTGTCAACCACCAGATCTACCCTGACTCGGTGGACCAACTCTTACGCAAACATGTCTTTGTACGCATCACGGAGACCCTAGACAAAAAGGAAAATCTGAATGCAATTGACTTGGTCTCCCACTAATACAAGATCATACACTTCAAAGATCACCAGGATACCTCCACGCCTCAGGATTGCAAAATTGTGGCCTGCTATCCAGAAAACTTCAAAGAAGCGCTACCTGGGCTGTCCCCTGAGAAACATATCCAACACTCCATCCAACTCAAAGGGGATTTCCCCAAAGCACGCTCCATCTAAAGGCTGACCCCAAACAAAGATAAAACCCTACTTGCTTATCTCAAGGAGGCATTGGAGAAAGGACTTATCTGCCCCTCACAGTCTTCTTTTGGGGCAGCGGTGTTCTTTGTGGCCAAGAAGGACAGTATCTTACGTTTGGTCATAGACTACCAAGCCCTAAACAAAGTCACCATCAAGAATTGTTATCCACTACCACTGATTGACAACCTCTTCAATGCCTTAGGAGGATCCACAGTCTTCTCCAAGATTGATCTGACAGCAGGCTACAACCAGATTTGTATCAAGGAGGAAGACATCCCCAAAACAGCCTTCTGCACTAAATATGGCTCATAAAAATGTGTGGTGCTCAACTTTGGCATGAAAAACACCCCATCTACCTTTGTGATCTTCATGAACAAAGTATTTGCGCCACACATAGGCAAGCATGCCCTAGTCTATCTGGACTACATCATTTTCTACAGCCTCTTGGTGGAACAGCACTCAAGGACCTAGAGGCAGTCTTTGCCACCCTGGCACAACACAAGCTGTTAGACAAACCCTCCAAGTGCCAGTTCTTCTGCAAGCAGTTACCCTCCTGGGACACATAGTCTTAAAGGACGGCATCAAACCTGACAGTCAAAAGATACAAGACATCTTCAAGATGCCGCCACCCAAGGATAAGTTGAAACTCCGCACCTTCTTGGGGATGGTGGCCTATGGACATCGATTCATACCCAAATGTGGTGTTTTGATTGCCCCCTTATCCGCCATAACAGGCGCCAAATCCAAATCTTTGTGGACCTCCCAATGTGAACTCTTTTTTAGACGCCTCAAGGAGAAGCTCACAACAGCTCCCATCCTACAATACCTCAAACGTGACAGGGAATATCAAATGGAAACCAACGCCTCAAATGCATCTATTGGGGGAGTACTACAACTCAAAAATAATGATAGTGACTTCCTGCCTTTAGCTTATTAATCACAAAAGTTGACAGATGGCAAGTGTCAATATCCTATCCACGACAAGGAACTGCTGGCCATTATAAACTGTCTAGTCAAATGGCGTTGTTATCTAGACTGGCAGGAAGGATTCACAGCATTAACCAACCACAAGTTGCTCATATATTTCAAAACCCAAGCAAGTCTATCTTGCCGCCAAGCCTGCTGATGGAGATCTTGGAAAGATTCAATATGCACATACAGTACAAACCAGGTTCCAAGCTTGCCATGGCAGACTCCCTCTCACGCCTATATGTCTGTGCCACAAGAGGAGAAAATGGGCTTGACCCAGACTGGCCTCTCTTGTTACTACAAACAAATGACAAGGGTTTCCCCCTGGTACAACCAACATAACAAAGGAAACAGTTATCAAAAATGGACACTTATTTGCGGACGTGTATGGGACCCTGCACAGAAAAATGTTGGACAGTACTACCATTCCCTATATCCCCACACACCAGCAAGTAGACACCATCCTATGCTATCACAGAGACCTTGGACACACCAAGAGTCAAAACCTATATGAGTTCCTTAAGCATAAGGCCTAGTGTCCAACCTTATATTGTGACGTTCAGGAAGTCCTAGGCCAATGTGAGGTATGCAAAAAGTTTACCAAAAGTAAACCCCTCCAAAGTCAGTACTAATCATCTGCACACAACTATCCTTCAAGGTATGGGCCCTCAACGTTGTTGGCCCCATGCCAGGAAAACACAATGATGAGAAATACATCATCACCGCCATAGACTTTGCTACAAGATGGCCAGTAGCCCAAGCAGTATGGGTGCACACTGGCAATGATGTACAACAATTCATTGGAAAAGAGATAATAAGCAAGTTTGGAAAGCCAGAACTCCTGATAACTGATGGAGGGAAAGAATTAACCTCCAAAACCACCAATGTATACCTTGCAAAAAAGGGGTCAAACACACCGTGACAACACCATACCATCCACAGGCCAATGGACGTGTAGAGCAGCTTAATAGCAGCCTTGTGCAAGCCTTAGCCAAAATCACTGCCATGAGACCTTAAGACTGGGTTAAGCAGCTATTTACTGCACTACTTGTGTGCCAAACCCGCATGAACAGATCCACTGGAAAGAGCCCTTTTGAGTTGGTATACAGCACACAGCCAAATATCATCCAAGCATTAACAGGACCCAAACTGGAAATTCCAAGTGAAGTCCCCCTGTGCTCAGAACCTCTAGCTATAGAGTCTAACAGCAAAAAAACAGAGAAAGAAAATGAACGTCTGCAAAAAAACCTTTGTCCCCATCCAAAATAGACACAAAGTTGAGGACAAAGTTTGGGTCATGAACGTTGATGAAAGCAAACTACAACCCAAGAAAGTGGGATCAGCAATCATTCTAAAGGTAAACAACAATAACACTTACCTTGTGCAAGGACTTGGAAAGCGCAAACAAGACAAGACCCTGCAAAGCAAGACAGAAACAATGTGAAACCGCCCTGCCCGCCACAGAACAACAATTAGTCCAGTACAGCGCCCAGGCTCCTGACGACCTCCCTGCCAACCTACCCCCAGAGGAGGCCAACCTTCAGTCAGGGGGGTCAAAACAGCAGTCTCAATCTGCCATCAAGGTTCCAAACAAGCAGGTTTGTGACCTGTAATCCAATTACCTGGCCACTTGAAGTTAGACTAGGAAGTCAACTCAAATTACCAAATCCAACAACATGAACAGATGTTGATCCTTTACAGTGGATACCTTGTTTTGGCGCTTGACTCATTACCAGGATCAAGCCACCCCCTTTTCCATCCATCTGTGTGATCGCCACAATCATGTTCCTGTTATTCTTGATTCACATTGACTATATAATCACTATCTCTCAATAAAAATTATTATATAGCTTCTAAATATTCTTCCTCTTGTAACTCTGCTAAAACATCACAGTTACAACACTGGAAAGCTTGCTGCAGACGCTGCTCAAAGTTGTCTGAGGTTTTTCAACCAACTGGTAGAGTCTCTGTAACCCCAGGTGTTGCCCAAGCGCAAAGAAAGGACTTCACTATGCCAGACACTGTCCCCTGTTGCAAGACTGAGAACACTTGTCCCTCAAATTGAAAACCCTTCAACTAAGCCTCTAAGTATTCTTTTGCCGCTTGCATGGAGAACCACCAATGAATACTGTTAACCTTTTTCAACCCAGTTCCTGTCATCTCCCTGGGCTTGCTAAAGACTAGGAACAATGCATCAAATAATGGGTCTGTCTCCACTAAGACCAGATGAGATATCATTAGATGATCTAGCTGAACTCCCAAGCCCAGATAGCTGCCGTCCACATCATGCAGGACTACTTGCTTCTCTGTTGCCTTCATTACCTCCACTGGCCTGGTATGCTTGCGCCTCTTTGGAATAATCACTTGCACCTTCTTCAAGGCTCTTCTTGGAACTCTTCTAGAGTGACTGTTTGCCATAGCCGCCATCTTGTGCGCCAAGCCTTTTTCAACCCTGTTGTCTAATCCAGTGGAGGGAAATGTTGCAGATCCTGAATGGATTAGACATTAAGTTGTCCACTTAGGGATTGAGCAACAGAGCAATTGCACAATTGCTTTAGTTCAACCTAGCTTAACCAAGGTTGATTATGTTAAAAATGCCTTAAAAACAGGCATTTGAAGCGTCTTTTGGATGTGCATCAGGTGAAGGCTTTACTTCTGAGGTTATAAATAGGACAGTGTAGTTGATGCCAATTGCCTCCATTAGACAAGGTGCGTGAAACCAGCTGTTCTCTTGTGCAGCTCTTTCTACCTCTCCACTCTCCTCTTTTAGGAAAGTCCTTCTGTCTGTGCCACCATTCCCCTGGTGAAAATTCCCCCTGCCTTCTACTATATAACTGCAGCACTATAATAATAAATACTAGTTTTGTCATTATATTATTATATTCTTCTGTCCTACCAAAGGCTGTCACTATACCATCTACATGTATATTATTAAGAGTTAGGATCCTGAATAACTGTTTGTAGAAAATAGCCCCCTATACTTCTACAAATACGACACCCCCTGTGTATTGTAAGATACGTTAGCAGGCAAAGAGAAAGGCTTGGTTGCAACACATAGTAGCTTTGTTTTGTTTTTGGCTGAAATTAAACCCTTTAGTGATTTGAATTGATATTGTTGAATCATAATAAATTTGTTCCCAGTTTACATGATTTATAGTGACTGGACATTTTTGCCAATCAGTGCACATTTCTGATGGAATTGGCTCTTATTTCTATCAAAAAAGCTGAAATTTGTTGTGATAAACCAGTTTTTTATGAACTGAACAATTTTTGTCTATCTCAACAGGTTTGAAAACTACTGTATTATCAATGTGTTTAAATGCCATCTTACTAGATAGTGTATTTTTTATGGTGATTTAAGGGCACTTTATAAGCCATTTAGTACTAAAAAACATTATTTGGATAGCTTTAATTTATTTTCAATATGTGATAGCATTTTTTGAGATGGTATAATAGATGCCAGGGTAAAGTAGAGAGAGAGCTTGCAGTAATCAATCAAATGGGGAATGTACACCCAAATTAGGATGACATTACCAATTAGGAGGAGATTATGTGTGTTTACTTGTAAATGATAACCCTTGCAGAGTGAATAAGGAAAGGTGCAGCAGAAGATTATGCACAGTGTTTGTTGGTGTTCATTGGTTGGTACATAAAGGCTTTGAATTTTTGACAAGATCCATTATTTAGTGTAAGCCCAGTGGGGAATTTTTCTCCTTATCCAGGAGTTGGAATGCTATTATGTCCTGGTCCAAGGTGGATAGATAAGATAAGGTCATGATGAAGAGGAACTGAGCTTCAGAGAGTATAGCATGTTCATTGTGTTTAACGTAGGACTGGCTTGGGTCATCCAAGTCCTCTTGTCTACTGATGGCGTCTGGTACTATGTTCTGGTGTCCTGGAGTGTAACTAATCTTGAAGTCAAGGCAAGCAGATCTATAGCCCATTGTGCCAGATGTGGGCTAACCTTTCTCTCCCCAGTGAAGTAGAGGGAGGTTCATATGGTTGGTTCTATTTGTACAGGGGCACTTCCTTCCAAGTAGTGACGCCAGTGGTCCAGGATTTGACAATGGCAAATAGTTCTTTTTGTACACGTGATAATTTCTCTCTTGGTAAAGCAGCTTTTAGGAGTAGGTGCCCGGGGTGGAGTTTTCTATCCTCCCCAAGCTGCAGCAACACCCTCCCAGGGCAAAGTTAGAGGTGTCTGTGTCCAAAAAAATGATGTTCAGGGTCAGGGCAAAGAAGGACTGGGGCCAAGGTAAAAAAGCTTCTTGAGGGTCTCCAAAAGCCTGGTCAGATCCCAACAACCAGACAAAGGGAACCTTTTTGGAGGTCAGGTGTGTGAGAGGGAGAGCAGTAGCAGAGAAATCCTTGATAAACTTGCGGCAAAAATTTGTCAGGCCTAAGAAGCTGCAAAGCTTGGTACGTGTAGTAGGTCTAGGCCAGTTCAGGACTGCCTGTATCTTGGAGGGAGCAACCACAAAACCCTCCTGGGTTAATCTTGTACCCAAGAAACTCAATCTCAGAGACAAAAAACTTGCATTTTTCAAGCTTACAGAACAAACAGTTGTCAATAAGTACTTGGAGGACCTCTTGTAGATGTTTTGTGTGGGCCTCCCTTGCTCTGTGAGTATACCAGAATATTGTCAAGATATAGACAACCACGTAGACATCAAGTAGATGAATAGTACCTCACTCATTAGGCCTGAAAGGCTGCAGGGGCGTTATTACAAACCAAAGGGCATCACAAGGTTATTCATAGAGCCCCAAAGGGGAGTGCAAACTGCCGTCTTTTCCATTCATGATATATGATAATACCTCCTCAATTATAACCTTACAGGAGATTAATTTAAGAAAAAACCTTATTGGTGAAATGGGTTGGTTTAGTCAAGGACTCCACAAAGTGGTAGGTTTTGGTTCTGTTAATGAGTTGTGTGTGCGTTTCCCAGCTTGGTGAAGTCACAACTGATTATCAAAGTCATCTGTTTCTAAAGAACATGGGTGATGAACATGAGGAGTTGGATTGACATAGACCCTTTTGCTAGTTTTTGTCAAGGTACTTTATTTACAATTCCCTATTAACTTGGTTCTGGTCAGCTTTCAGAGGTGGGGAGGAGTGTTATTAGGTGCTCTAGTTGGATGGTCTTCCTTTCCAGGAAGGCAGGAGCAGAGTTCTTTG
>QTSX02003117.1:0-93441 GCA_014839935.2 Entomophthora muscae
AATCCTCAAGACCCCAAAATCTTGACACCTGCCAAGGGGCGGCGTCGGTTGACAAATAGTGAGTGTGAAGCTCTCTTCAACTGCTTAAACAGGGGAATGGCAGTTTGGGATATTGCGTCCCAATTTGGTGTCATGGCCAGGTATGTTGGCAACCTCAACACCAAATATGGCAACACCGTACAAATTGCAAAATCTGCCAAGGCTTTGCGGCAGCCAAAACTCCTCCAGCCTATGAATATTGACACAATCAAGCAGCAGGTTACCAAGGATTGCCACCTGGACACACTTGCTGTCCAATCAATGCTTGTCACAGAGTTTGGGCTTTCTGTCTCTAAAACCCTTGTTTACCAAGCAATGGTCAATTTGGGCTTTTCATGGAAGGTACTCAGAGTTTCTCTGCACAATAGGAATAGCAACAAAATAATTGAGGATTGACACATTTATGCTGAGACCTATGTGGCTCTCAAGAAGACTGGAAATGTCCATCTCTTTTACATTAACAAATTGTTGTTTTCCTCCTCACTCAGGTCTAGGCATGGGTGGGTTGAGAAGGGGTCCAAGGATGATGTAGCACATTGTGCAGCTTTCTGTTCCCAGACATATTCTATGGTTGCGCTTCTGGGTCCTTGTAGGTTGGACCAATATCAAATGATCAAGGGTTCCCACAATAGTGGGACTTAACTCAATTTTCTCCAAACTGTAAAGGAGTACCTCCAGATCAATTACAGTAGCACAACCAACATTGTTGTGTTGGATAATGTTGGGCTCCACAAAGTGGATTTTATTGTGTCAGAGCTCTCACCAATAGATAAAAATAGCCATTTGGCCAGCCACTGCCTGGCTGACTGCCCAATGAGACTCCTCTTCCTTCCCCTCTATTATCTGTTTCTGAATCCAATCAAGGAGGTGTTTGGTTGGATCAAGAATAAGGTTCAGAAAGGCCTCCCTCAGGACACCAAGGATCTCTTCAACATTCTTGAGATCAGCCAATTTGCAATGTCACCTGATGTAGTGGCAGCTTTTATGAGCACTCAGAATCCTTCCTTCCAAAAGCCCTCAACTCTGAGCCAATCAGATAAATGTGCGCTCCAGATTTATTTATTTGTTTTTTTATTTATTTTGTTTTTATTAGGACCCAAAAACTATTAATTATATAGTATGACTTGACATTGAATTGTATTATAGATATATAAGAATAAATACAAAAGTTAAGTAAAATTAATTATACTAGATATAGAGACACATAATTTTATTATAATGCACTAAATATTGTATTGGCTGTAGAGCTAATAAATAAATAGATTTAAAAAGATGGAAATATAATAATTTTATTTAAATAATTGTGAACCCTTTTTGGTACTTTGGCTTTTTTAAGCCACAAATTGGACCTTTCAAGTCATCATCTGACCTTATTGATTTAGTGCCACTATAGCCAAATGACACAAAAACCAATGATTTTCATGTATCTCTTACTAATTAGTACTTATGATGCAGGTCAAGAATATTAAATATATTTATCAAACCATATTACAAGGGAAAGGTAATTTGAGTTCTAAACAATCACTTGTTTATAACATAAGTGGAGAAGGCCATCTGTTGAGGACAAATTCAGTTCTTGATGTTTAACTATGTAATAAAGGGACCTGTACTCAACGAGCTAGTAAATAAAAACATTTTAATTATTTTTTACTATTTGATGTGTTATCAACTATAACTAATGTCTTATAATATATATATCACTATTATAATTTAACTATTAAAATTTAAGTTTAATATTTAAAATAAAAATTTAAATAATAAAATAAAAAATTTAAAAAAATAAAATAAATATAAAAGTTATATTGCAAGGGAAGATAATTTATTAATGAGATGCAAATTGCAAAGGGAATGCAATTATTCTGGGGTATTATACCCCAAAATTAAAATTTCTGCTTTGCATCTAATTGGGACCACATACTCTTCTGTACGTGGTAGACAACTCTGGACACAATTTCTAGAGGGGTGGCGCTCAGCAACCACCAGGTTGCTGAGCGTCTTATAAAAGGCAGTTGCAAAAGCAAATTGATCAGAAGTTGTTTCTTGGGAGGTATTGTGTATTTGTACAACAAAGCTAATGTAAAAAAGTCATATAGGACATTCTTTATGGTTTGGTAGCCCTGCAGCGTCTTCATTTTGTCCAGTGCCAGCTGGCAGAAGTCCATTTGAAGGGGGACATCCTCCAGCTTTTTCACGTTGGCTTTCATGATGCAGTGGATGATCACCCCAAGGTAAACAGCAAGGTGCAGTTGCTATGAAGTATATCTTTCTGCAAATAAGCATAATTTCTTGTATATAATGACTAATCTATTCATATATGATGTATTTGAAAATCTGAGTAAAGGCAAGTCAGGCATTTTAGAGGGATTAGCCACCCATGCCTCCACAAAAGATGTGAATAAAGGTTTCATCTTATTGACTAAGAATACTTTGCCTATTTGATTTGATATTGCTTTTATTAAATTATTGAAGATTGCTGCCTTGATTTTTTCTTGTGGAGCTTAAAATTAAAATTTTCAGGTTTATTTCATATGAGTTCATAGTTGAAAAATGAAATTGTTCAAGACATTCAAAGATATATTCATCAAAATTCATGTTGACACTCATTTTAATTTCCATCATTTCATTGAAATTGATACTTGTGCCTACTTCATAGGCTTCTCTGACCCAAGTTGAACTTCCTTCTGGCGCTTTGAATTCCCTATTCATTGCTTCTTTTGTTGCATATTGATTGATGTTATTTTGAATTATTTTATTAATTTCATTTTTATTTATTTGAATTACAGGAGCTACCAGTGATTGGTAACCCCCATAAAATCAACTGGGTGTAAAGGCCACCACTTCAGCGAACTTTTCCCATTTCTAGTTATAACTAAAGTAAATATAAGAAAAACATAAAAAATCTACTTATTGTTTCCCCCACGGCCCCATCAGCCACCAGCACCCCTTCAGCAAACTTCATGAGCGTTGGCTGCTCTTCATTTGATTTCCTGGGTCTTATCTTCCTTATTTTCTGTGCTACTTGTTCTTCCTCTTGATCTTCATTTGAGAAATTTTCATTGTTTCTTGTGGTGCTTCTGCTTCTTGATTCTGCTTTGTTTTCATCTGTTTCCATTTGATTATTTTCCTCTTCATTAGTGTTTATTTCCTTTGAGATTTCAGTTCCTTCAATCAGCTTGATTTTCTTATTGTTTTCTTTGGCAACTTGCCAGAACTCCCACAAATTGTAGGCTGCATCATTGAACTTCAGACTTGATAAAATTGTTCCTGTAGATTAAGTAATGATTCTTTGTTCTTTTCACCTATAATATTTTCCAATTTATTCAGAGCATCTTCCTTTGACTGGATTAGTGGCTGACCTCCATTGCTCAGCTTTCCTGTTACTAGTTCCCTGGTATTTTTTCTATTTCAACAACCTTTTGCAGGCGTACTTCTAATTCATTTATCAAGTTGTAAATATTTGACATTTTGTTTGAATTACATCAAAAAACTGGTTTTTATAGTACTGTAAATTCAGAACCTGAACGTAAAAATGTGGGATTGTCAAATCTTTGGTCCAAATTTCAAATCACTTTTTGCGGGAAGGCCTTTTTTTAACTAAATTGAATTCTTTGTATATTTATTTGAATTTTTAAAAATGCGGGAACTCATAGACACTTTGCAAAGTTCAAGTCAAACTGCATATTTCCAATGAACAAAATGAATAAACTGGAATCAGATTTGAAGCATTCAAATCCATCAACCATTTTCATTAAATTTACTATGTTTTTTTTGGAATTGCAGGATTGTCAAATCCAAGAACCAAATTTCAAATCACTTTTGAATGCCACTAGTAAATCCAGATATTAATTGCAGGAACTGGAATCCAAATTGAATGTACAGTAAGAAACTAGGATAAATCAACCCAAATCAAGAAGCTCCACTCTGGATAAAATCAAATGAAAAACCCAATCTCAACAACCATGTTTAGAAATAAAATTAAGTGAAATATAAAGTTGTCTAAACTGGAAATGATGCAATATTCTGCACTCTAAATCACTAATATAGCGGCCACAAAACCATATAATTATATATGAGCTACCCTCCTTCTTCCTTGAATTTTTTAAAAGTTTTATGGCCCCTGGCTACGCCAGGGGCCATAAAACTTCTTTTCAAGGAAGGAGAAGCAGGAAAGAAAAAACTTCAAAGTGAAACATCACTAGATTACTACACTATGTGTTAATGCATTGCTATTAAGGATAATTGATTATAGTAGATTTTTAAAAACACTAATAATAAAATAGGATTATATATTACAATCTATCTTATCATGTTTTTTACAAAAGTAACAGCTTTGAAGCCCCAGGCGGGAATTGAACCTGCTCCTAGCCACCAGGTGGGGCTAGCAGGCGGAGGAGATTTGCCCGCACCTGGATTTTTGCTTTTCAAAGCAAATCCAGGTGCAGGAACCATTCCTGCCCTGGTGACAGCTGAGGGGCCTGCTTTGGGTCCCAAAAGCTATGCCCAAGCCTTGATGGGTTTGGCTAGGCCTGGGCAGGCTATTTTTAGCTGCCCAGTAAACCCAGACCAAGCCTACCCTCCATTAAGTAATTTGGGGTCCCCAATTGGGGACCTCTTTTTTAATCAAGCTCTTTGGGCTCAAGAGAGCCTGTCAAGCCAGTCCAAAAATGATGATCTAATTTGGAAAAACCCCAAAACCCCAGAAGCCAAATCTGCCAAAATCAATGACCAGCCAAGCCAAGATGAACCATCAAAAAGCCAAACAACTGTTCATGAAAACCCCAAAAATAACCATGAGGCAGCCAACTAAACAGAAGAACCTGAAATGCCAAACCTTGCTACACAGATAGCATCAGAAGAATACCCAGAGGCACCTGCATGTGAGTAAGTATATAAATCAGAAGCACTTGAAAAAGTTCTGTATTGTCATACTTACCAAATAAAGTTGTTATGAACCTTTGGTTCACCAATTTGTTTCTGTCAGGATAACTCCTGAAATAAGATCTGTATAAGGATCAAAGCAAAAAAATAATCACAGTCTAGTGCAAAAGAGGAAGAATTACGTAATGACTGATTGAGATGCCATTGCTTCATTAAGCATGATGTCATGTTTGCATAGATGACGTAATTCATGTAATCATATCTCAGCTCTTAATCAGCGGATGCCAATGCCCAAACCTGCATTCAAGAGCTCTCAACAGCGCCTACAATTTTTTATTAATGATTTAAGCCAGGTCAAAAAGGCCAATTGAGAGCTAAATTGAGCAAAAGCAATCCCCCCTGCATGAACTCCTCTTGCATGAAATGATGTCATTCATGCAAGTGTATCTCAACAAATACAAAATCAAAATGAATGATCAACCACTCATTTTGAAGTTCTTTGTATTTTGAGCATCATTTAATAATAAATAGGTACCCGTTAAGAGACCACCTTGCGCGTAAAACCAATTGGAACACAGAACCTTGAGAGGAACCAATCAGATAAGTCCAAGAATTAGGGGATAAAAATAGAAGCAGGCCATGCAGTCCTTGAACAATTCAGGAACAAAATCAAAACCCTGGCCATCAATCCTGGAACCAACCAATGGGGATCCGGGGGCCCAGACCACATGGCTTGTTCCAGACTCTTGACAAACCTTACTACCTAGTCTAAAATTAGACCTTGAGGAAGACTTAGGCCCATTTCCCCTCATGATAGTAATCCATTGGAGACAACCAAGAATTGACAATCCAGACCTAGATAGTAAAAGAACAAAGGTTTCACTATATTCCTAATGCCTGATTTCAATCTTCATCACCCAGTCTTTTGAGATTCTCCATTCCCTGCTTGCACTCCCACTTGCAAAGCTTTTCACAGTAGGAGATACTATAAATAAACACCCTATGAATATCTGATAGCTAAGCTATCATTAAAGTTCAACCTAATCTCTTGCTATTTATATTTCTCTTTAATTATAGAAAGTATGTTCTGCTGTGTCTTTACAGCTGGGCTTTACAGTTTTCATACCTATTTTTGATACTCTTCTATCTGTATACACCCAAGCGTCAGCACCCCTCTACTGGGATAGATAGTCAGACTCCAGTTGATAAACCCAAAGCCTTTGACTACTACCGCCCATCCAATGCTCCATTTGGCCCTGTGCATTTCACTGAGTATCCTGCCAATCCTGACCACAAACCCTGGACATTAGAAGACTTGCAGTGGTACACCTGCCCAAACGCTCCCAAGGAACCCTACCAAATTGTCTGAGACAGCAAAGCAATCACCATTTACCCTTTGATCTTCAACGGGAAGTACAATAATCCTGCCGCCTACTTGGTCCACATAGAACCGCCCCCAACACCCAAACCAACCATCTCAACCCCCCACTTCTGATGACTCTGGCCAGAATAGTCAATTCCTGGGAGTGCTTTACCTTGCGCTCACGGGATTGATTGACTCTGCCTTGCCAGCAGCTGGACCTTGGGCTGTGGCTGGGAAGGCCCTTTTCTACCTGGTAAAGTTAGGTCCCATTATCTGGTGGGCCATGCCAGTACCTGCTTCAACTCCTCCCTCACTTGCTGGAGCCCCGCAGTACTCCTGGTATCCTGACAATGTTGTCTTTTCCTTGATGTATTGATAGTTCATTTGCTGCTAATAATTTGCTTGCGTTTTAATTGGATAGTTTCACCTCTAGTTGCCTTGGCAATAGGATGTGAAACCAACCAACTTGATACTGGTGCATAAATATCAGAAAATGCACAATTGCCACAGCAAAGAAATTCAGCCAATTAATGGTAATAAACATTAACTTATTAACCCATTAAATTATTATTACTCACAAAATCCCATTAAAAAGTTTACAGAATTTTTATCAATAGGCAAATATACAAGCTGTAAAATGCACTATGTATCAATATTTTTACTAAGTGTTAATGACACCCTAATATAAACACAGTCCATGTATATAAAGTACAATGAAAAAGGCCCAATTTACAATGAATTTTATTAAAAAAATGCATTGATTTATGCACATAATATCGAAATATCAAGAGTTGACGTCTAATTGCAATATTTTAATATAATATTTATCTTTATTATCTTTAATTTATTAACAATGATGAAATATCCATGGAAATAATTATATGTTACCACATCAATTTACAAGATTCTTTACATATGGGGAATGCTAACAATGTAAAAAGAATATGTTTTAATTATAAATCAAAAGAAATAATAACACTTTTAATAAGTTGTCACAAAGAAAGGTTTTATTTTAATCATCAAAGGACAAGTAGGGGAGGGAATGGGTGGCATGGCGTCATCATATGTGCTTGTGAAAGGGACTGCATCAGAGGTAATGGGAAGGGAATAGGTGGTGGTCTGGGAGTCAGGGTTGGAAGGCGGTTGGCTTGGTCTTGATGTGGAGTAGGGGAGGCTTGGTTTGTTGACTGGGAAAAGGCAGCAAGAGCTGATTAATTCAATTGTTCAAATTCTTCTTCTGTCACGTATGTGGGCTTGAAAAACAAAATGGATGAATGTGGGGGGAGGCGGGAGTCCTTTCTGGACTTATCACTATCACTTGCATAGAAGATGATAAGATCTGATAAGTCCTGGACAAATACAGAAGGGAAAAGCTTGTACCCCTTCTCAATTTGAGAGCACAGTTCATTGTAGGTGGCAGGCTTTAAGCTCCTGAGAGAAGAACCAAAATTGTAAAGACATACATCTGCAAGATGCATGTCAGTGTGGTTGGTGGGGTAGGACCAACATGTATGCCCCACAGCCCTAATTTCCTTGATTGCCCATTCCCGCTGCTCCATCTCTGCACTCAATACAACTGTGGGCACGGCTTGTTGGGTAGCCCACTCCTCCAGCATGTACTTGAGCTCCTTCTGATAGGCATAATCATCTGCAGTGTTTGATATTGCCAAGTAGTGATTGACACCCAATGGGGAAACTGCCAAAAAAAACCCAACAAATTGATGCAAAATTGTCTTGCACTTGTAAACATCAGATTGAATACACTTTTCTCCATAATCTTGGATACTTGCCAAAATCTTGGCATACAACAAGAAGATGACGTCATTGCATGTCCTCATTGCCCTCCCTTTAATAAAATTAATAATGGTTGAATTGTATGGGTTAGTATCCACCAAACTGGGGACAATGAGAACTTGATTGGACAAGATTATAGCAGCAACCAAAACTCTGTGCATCCACAAATTGACTGTTATTTTATTTTTGAAAATGCCAGGAGTCCCAGTTGGAGACAAACCTGGACCAGGGGCATCCACAGGTCACGTTCCATGATGGCCATCATAAGGGATGGGCTTTTTTGCTATCAGTTGACGTACAGGCTCCAGCCAGGGTCTTCTTGGGAGAGGGGCCACAATTGGCATGGGCTTGCAGGGTTGCAGCCACAGTGGACTTTGCAAAACCCATCCCAGCCGCAATTTCCCCAAGGGACATAAGCATCCCTTGCTTTTCAACTATTTCAAGAACAATCTCTGGGGTAATTAGCTTTTTTCTGCGTCTTGCAGGCCAATTGGCTGGAGGTGGGGGGTGTCTGGCTTGGGAACCAGACAGTATCATCTGATTGGCTGTTTCTGGATTCTGGCTTCCATGGGTGGCTCCTTGGCTCAATTGACTGATTCCAGATGCTAGTGTTGATACACAATCTGGGTTAGCAGCTGCCTGTGCGTGATGGCAAACAGGGCCATGCTTGAGGACGCAGGAGAAAAAACACACCCCTGGGTAGTGCTTGGGGAGGGGCCTGTGGGTTGGGTGTGACCATAGACAGAGGCTTCACCATTTAAGGACCCAGTGTAGCCCTGCATAATTTTGTTAAGGCCAGGAAACAGCTTGTTGACTTGGTTGTTATTGAAAGAAGACATAATAATTTTTTTTAAAAATTAAACTCAAAAAGAGAAGTGTATATTTTAGTAAATTTTATTGTTAGTATGTTAAGTTGGTGAATATTATCATCTAAATTTTAGCTGTCCTAAAATGGAATAGGATGGTTTTTGAGAATGCCTGTGATTCCTAAAAGAATCAGCACAAATCCACTCTAAATTCTTTGACATCCTTTTTGAGACACCCATAAATTATATTTATTTCAAATTCACCTCATTTTTGATTTGAAATTTGGTACTTGGATTTGAAAATCCCACAATTTCAGATTTGTTAACTTTTATATGATGTCTATGATGCATTTGACATACAGAACATATCAAATTGTACATTAGAATACCACATTTCTGATTCATGTATCCCACATTTGTTTGTTGTGTTTTGTCTTTTGTTAGTTGAGTTATATGCTCACAAGATTCAAAATTTGCCAATTTAAATAAGCCAAAAAAAGTCAATTTCAAATTGTTGATTTTATTAAATATTTTAATTATCACTCAGCTGAGTTGCCCGCAAAAGTGATTAGAAATTTGGACCAAGGATTTGAAAATCCTGCATTTTTATGTTTAGGTTCTGAATTTACAGTACAGCAGTTTTTAAACCTATGCTGACAAGCAAAAATACTTCATATTTAAATGAATTCAACTCAGATGTAAAAAACAGCTAATCTGCAAATGAAATTAGAACAAAATGAATTTATAATAATTTAAAATAGATGTGGGTTCTATCAATTTTGTTTTCAGATGATTTGACTTTGTTTACATCTGAGTTGAATTCATTTAAATCTGAAGTATTTTTTCCTGTCACCATAGGTTTTGAAACTACTGTATATGGCTTATTAATTTACTATATAGCACTCTTTCTTTATGTCAAATAAAGACTTCATTCTCTTTTTAAATTTCCCCTTAATTCATATTTTATACTTCTCAGAAGTATATACACAACAATTAAAGTACCTTGGTGGTTAGCCATAGGAGACTTTTGTTGAAGCACAGCTAGTAAGCTCTATTAAAGAGGGGTAGGTTGGGTGAGAGAGGGTATTGGATGAGTATAAAAGAGGATAAAAAACCATTTTTAGTAATACTAGACTGTTATGCAACACTATATACTGCTCTTATACAGTAGTTTTCAAACCTGTTGAGATAAACATATATTATTCAGTTTAGAACACATGAACTCAGTTTAAAAACAAAATCAAAGTGGATCCAAATCTATTGTAATTTAATATAAATTCCTTGATTTTTGATTTCATTTTTAGACTGAGTTCATGCATTCTAAACTGAATAATAGGGCAAGTGCCTAAAGTCAAAGTGTGGAGATCAAAATCTCTAAATTGATGGATTTTTTGATTCCCACACTTTTTTTCAATAAAAGACTTCCCCAAAAAATTTAATATTTTTTTTAAATTTGACTTTTTTTAAAATGTTTTTACTAGAAGCTAAAATTGAAAAACCAAGTTTGAAGTGCCCAAATCAACGCAATTTAAAGCACACCTTAATTTAATTTGGCTTTTAAAATAGAATTTATTTACCCCTTTGAATAGAGGAGACAAAATTGAAAGTGAAAAATCAAAGTTCAAAAAAATCTTCAATTTAATATTTGACACATCAAAATTAAAAAAAATTAAAATTAAATTTTTTCTATATGTAAAAAAAGAAATCAAGAGCTAAAAAAGCTTTTTTAACTTTAGGCAATTTTTTTAATTTGTTTTGTTCAAATCTTAGTATAAACTACTATTTTAAGCTCTTTATTTTTAAAAAATAAAATTTTGTCTCATAAAAATTTATTTAAAATTTTACACATAGTTTCTTAATGGGTGCAGAAATCAAAAAGTAGTCAAATCAAAATCCAAAAAGGTACCAAAAAACTAGGTCCACTTAATATTAAATTTTTTCAAAAAATTAATATTTTACTCATTATATTTTATTAAGTTCCTCAAATCAAAAGTGAGGAAATCAAAAATTGACTTTTTAGATTTAGTCATACTTTTTATAAGCTTATAAAATTTTAAATAATTGATAAAAACTTTTGAAATTCCTCACATAGATTCTTTACACCCTGGAATTTAAATACATATAAAAATAAATGAAATTTTTTGAAAGGTTTCTGTTTTATTACAATATTTAAAGATAGGTGTATTTTGAAAGTAATTTCAAATTTTTTTAAATTAATATAATATTGTATTATGTTTCCCTATGTTATTTCAGGGGAAAAAATCAAAGTGCACAAAACAAAGTGCAGAAATCAAAGTGCAGCAAGCTCTTGGTTTTTCTTTTGAAGGTTTCTCTTTTGAATTTTCTCCTTTCCACTTCTCTTTTCCCACCTCTCATTCCTCCTCAAAAGAAGTTTTTTGGCCCCTTGGCTGCGCCAGGGGCCAAAAAACTTTTAAAAAATTTCTGCATCTAGAAGGTGGATCATATAAAGTCTGATACCAAGTAGAAAAAACTGTCTTTTTCTTTCTTTTCCTCTCTTCTCTTCTTCTTTTCTCTCTCTTTTCTTATCCTCAATTATCTTTTATTATATCTTTTTACTATATGTATTAGAACAAAATAATATGTATAATTTTTTCTGTTTGATATACAACTTTGAACTATCTATACCATATTTTTGTGGAAGTACAGTGTTTTAACATAAAAATATTCAAGTCTTCATTTTATGAGATGTAAGTGACAGGTTTTTGATATATTTGGATATTGTGACTTATTATAAATAAGATATAGGACTATATCTGTTATTAAATAGAAAAGTGTATAGTATAGCTTTAATAAAAAAGTAATGTACTTTATATTATTTTAATGATAGGCCCTTATAATTTTTATCATTGAAATAAGATCAATAATAAACCATAATACCTAAAATCATATGCTTGTATCTTGTAGGAAAAATCCTTTATTTTGCTTATACTGAAGTATTATTATTGTAGATTCAGAACCTAAAGGTAAAAATACGGGATTGTCAAATTTTTTTGCGTGAACTCACCAACTTACTGGAATATTTTTCATCCCTTTATATAAAAAAGTAAGTTGTTCTAGGATAAAAATTACTCCATTAAGTTGATGAGTTAATGCAAAAGAATTTGACAATCCTGCATTTTTACCTTTAGGTTCTGAATTTACAATATAGCTTTACATAAGCTGAAAATGAAATTAAACTTTTTTATTGAAACTATAGTTATACTAAAGCAGTTTTCTTTTGTGTAGTTTCATATTTCATATTCAATTAAATAAAGTTACATATAATTTCTAGTCTAATTCTGCTTTTAAAACTAAAATAAACTTTCTTTAAAAAACAGCATATTTAAGAATTTTTTTTATTATTTAGCATATACTTTTTATTGCAGAAATGTATTTCTTGGTATCTCTTTGATCTAGAAAAGATTTTAAAATATATTTTTTATATATTAAGAACTGTATTTTATTTGGCTTCAAATTTAACCTCTGGAAAATCAATTTTTGCACTTTGATCTTTGATATTTTTGATTTTTGCACCCTACATAGTGTTTCAATTTTTGCACTTTTTGGGGGTCCCATTTTCAATTTTTGCACTTTCAACCTTAGAAACTTTGACCTAAGGAACTTGCCCAAATATTATATGTTTACCTCAACAGGTTTGAAAACTTTTGTATTGTATACAAGAAAGGGTTAAAGAGGGCATGCAACAAGAGGGCAGACAATAATCATTTCAGCTATTTCATGCATTCAACACATGTAATACTGACTTTAAGAAAAGAGGAAAGACAAACTTCCAGGAGAAAAGGTCATTGTAGCTGTCTAAAGACAGATGTAGGGCAACAAAGCCCTGAGGATATCTGGCTATACTGCTAATATTTCAAAAATAAAGCATTTTCAAGATGGTAGCCTGTATGGCTGGAGGTTGGTGGAGCACTGGGATCCCAACTATTAGAGAAAAGCCCAGGAAACTTGATTTTATTCCATCTAATAGCTCAGGTATACTTTATAGTTGGCCCTAATTGACTTCCATATCTCCAGCATGACATTCAGGATGTAATAAAATTCATAATAAAAAAAGTAACTTGCCAAAGTCCAATAAAATACCACCTCCTCAAAGAAAATACCATGTATACCCCCAAAACTGCTTTTGGTCTCTTACACTACTTGTATCATTGTGACCCTTTCAGGAGCCATAGTCCTAAAAATTACTGAATCTTATAATAAAGTACTAAAATTAGGTAAGCAATAGTTGGTGTAAGGAGTTATTTGGGCAACACTACCAATTATGTATTATACAGTGTATTTTTGGACCCAAACAGCTCTTTCTCACAAGAATCAGATACCAGACACTCAAATGACAGCACCATGCATACACTCACAAAAAGCCTGATTGTATATACAGATACTGTGGTGCCTCAATTGGTATCTGATCTGGATGATTTTGTGGACTGAGACATTTTTTAAGAACAACAGCATGATAATATATGCCTCTTTACACTGGGATGCCCTTTTAGAGCTTAAATGCTTCACTTTGATGGTATTTCTACTGTAAATTCAGAAATTAATGGCAAAAATCCAGGATTGCCAAATCTATGAACTGAATTTCAAATAAAAATGAATGTCACTAGTAAACTCAAATAGTAATTATGGGATTTGTAATCTACTTTGAATACATATGAAGTAAACTATGAAACACTAAACTGAATCAAGAAGTGTGACGGAAATTGTCAGATAGTAAGAAGCTATCTTCAAGTGGTGGGGAATCACCACCCAAATCCACATGGAGTTAATGATTAACCACCAAAACAGCTTCAAATACTGTTTTGTGAAATTTCCAAATGAGATACTAGGGTTAAGTAAAATAATTAACCCTAATCAAATAAGCCTAAGATAAATAGCCTGCAAGAGAATCAGAGTGTCTTCAGCATAAAATTCAGGACATTGAGATAGAACCAGAGTTTCAGTTTCAAACATAGGAGGAACAACTTTAAAATTGGCAGGCATTGGATTAACATTGGGCAGAGGCAACAATAAAGTGCTGACAGCAGGGCCCCATCATCCTGTAATGATATGGCTAAGAATTAGATTTTAGGGAATGTAGCTCATCAGGTTAACTACAGGATGCATTTGAAAATAAAGTTAGACCAAAGGATATCTGATTTTATTGAGTAAAACTTTTGGGAGGACTCAACTCTTAAGAGTTGAAACAGTGAAAATTATTCAATATATATCAAAACTTGACTAAGCAATACCACCTGGAACCTTGGCTCCTATTCCTTCCACATTGTCAAGTGAATATCTAGTCCAGGTTGCAAATAACCCTTGAGTGACCAACTTCTGATGACCATGCTGATTAACAAGTTCATATCTGGTGATCCTTAAATCATGTCAATTTATCAACATCAACTTACAGGGGGATCAGATTCAACTGGCAAACTGGAGCAGCTGTAACCCATTTTTGCTCAACCATTTGATTTAAGTCTGTTAAATCAGTCAATTTTGTTAAAGGTTTCCCGGCTTTTTGATCCTTCTTACTTGGCCAAACAATCCCCAGCATTATGGAATTTAGCATGACAAGAAGCTCCACCATAACTTAAATCAAATAAAGCATTCAATTTTGGTAGCCATCTTTAGACATGAAAATCAAGTATAATGTAAAATTTTCTAAAGCAGGACCAAGTAAAATAGTATACACTTCAAATCACTGATATAGAAATCACAATTATGTTCAAGGCTAAATCAAGAGAAAAATAGCCCAAAGCTAAACTAAAACCCAAAATAAAGTACATATTTAATCTGAATTATAATTTTTTATCTTATTTTTATGGACAGACAACATAGCACCCAACCAGCTCCCACAACAGGATATGTAACATACTGTTCAAGAAGATCCCCCAGAGGGTCAAGAAATAGACCAAGAACACAGAATGGGCATATCAAGGACAATACACAGGCCTATCAAGGTTTAAGTGCCAGCCAACTATCTCTCACATCATAAAAAAGATTAGGCAGTCTAAATCCCAGACATAAGCCACTTTAACAGCCTACCACTAAAGTCTCCCATACCAGGGTCATTGGGATCAATGAGGTTACCTCTGCCTTCACTGTTTTCTCAGTTGTAACACAGCCCCACAAACTGGATCCTAGAGTTGTCATTCCATGTCCCAGAGTATTTGATGCTTCACATGAGCGACTGTGGTGAAATGGACTCCCTGGTAGTTGGAATATTTTAGACTACCATAGAGTTGACTATCAGATATGTGAATTACTTAATATTTTTCATAAACTATTTAAGTTATTTTTCACTAGTAATTCAGGGGTGAACCCCCAAAAAATAAAATTAAAAGAACTGGAAGTCAACTTTTTTAATAAATCTGTTTGTTAAAAGACCAATCTAAGTGGTAGTTTATGAGTAAATTTACTAATAAAAATTGAAACCTCTGGTAATTGACTCTCTAAAAGTAAAAGTGGTAAAGTTGACACTTTTTAAGACAAACAATTTGATCAATAAAGGAACATTCTTGATTATATATTATTTATTATTTACTATCATATAAAGTAGTTTTAAAAGCTATGGCAGTAAGCAAAAATACTTAAGATTTAAATAAAATGAACTCAGATTTAAGTGAACCCCAAGTGAGGCAAGATTCAGAAATTAAATAATTTAAGTATTCCTGGTGAACTGATGAATGTAAAACAAGAAACAGAATATCACTAACACAAAATACAGAATTATATCAAACATCAAACAGTGTAGTTCAAACTACAAACAAAATGTCTTGGCACAACAAGTGAAATAGATTGAGGTTGTTCCAGAATACATTATAATCCTATCAGGATTTAAATGAGGTACCAGCAGAAAGGCTGAAATGAAACAAAAATAGAGCAAACTAGAAGCAAGATTTCACAAACACAAAACAGAATGAATTCACACAAGATGTGTAGCATGTGTATCCTAAAATAGAAAAAGAACAGTTTAGCAGCCAATCAACAATAATCTAATTTGGGAGCAGAGGCATTTTGTTCATTTTCATGGCTCTTTATTTGTTTATAATGGTTTCAAGAACTTTCAAAACCTGGGCTTGTGATTTCAATAAGAATAAAACCATAAAATTTTAAACTTCTAATTCAGTGATTTTTTACTTGGTTTTTTTACAATGATTTTTAATAACAATAAAATTTTGACAGTATCAGTGAATAAGGCAGCAGCCTAGATAGTTTCAATGGAGATGTGGCCCAGTAAATGGAGGCCCCTGTCTACACCCAGATCTTTGATGTAGGTAATAAAGAAGTTGACCTGTACCTGACTCCTGACTCATATGAGGTTGACTTTTTTGATAGTCACCAAGTGTCTATCTCTGCTCCTGCCCCCTTTCCTAACCCTGAACAAGAACCCAACCAACTAATAAGAATGTCAACCCTGATTTCAAACAACTTCTCACTATCAGCCAACCTGCCCCCCTCAGCCAATCAGGCTTCAGCTCCTGTAGCCCAGCGCCCCAAGCGCCAAATCATCACCACCCAAATTCTTCAGGAAATTGTGGCATTCAACCTGGATAGTTTGACATGGGACCAGATATCCAGCCAATTACAATTCACAAAAGCTACGTCACGCAGGAATTTAATAGCTTAATGAATAAAGGAAACCTGGTTGGGACGGCCAAGAATCCCAAGAAGGCCCCAGAGTCTCAGATCAATAATACATATCCAATTATGCTTGATCTCTTGTAGTGAGACCCCAAGCTTCCCCTGACCCAGGTCCAGAAGCAACTTGCACACCATGAAATTTGGGTGTCTGAGCGCATGGTGCAGCTCTGGATGTGCAGGAAGTGCCTTGGTCTTGTTGTTGACCAATTTTAGTGGCAACCAATGGGATGGCGCTGAGGATTCCCTGTATGATAAGGCCATTGAATCAACCCTGGTCTGATGCTTGACAAGTCTGTCAGATGATATCATGTTTGTCTTGTATTGTAAGCTATCAATAGCTTTTGATAATTTTGGCACACAAGGAAGAGCTGCCACCCAAAAAGGGAGGAAGAAGGCCAAGAAGGGGACATTTATTGGTGCATTTCTGGCTGTTTCAGCCAAGGGTTTTGTCTATTATTGGACAAATACTGATTACAGCAATGATTATGAGCATAGCCAGATCCTTGGTAGATTACTTAACTCCTAGGAAAGATCAAATTCCTCCTATTGGGTTTTCTTGAACCACCAGATGAAGAGTAATTCCATGGTCATCAAGGCCATCCAGGGACACAGGCACCAGGCCTCAATATACCCAGCTGATCATGAAGACATCCATCTAGCTGATGTTGTATTATTTAATATTGGGAACACCATCTTGGAACACCACCAACAGGCCTTCAATGATCTTTATCTTGGCATACTTGACTACACTTCTCTCTTTGGTTGGCAGATGGTGGCTGACTTGTTTGACCAACTAGTCCTTTATGTGAATAAGGTCAGCCAATCATGTAAAGACAATTGCCTCTCACCCCAGGCCATAGCTTTCTGCCAGCCAATTGAACCAATGACAAAAAAGGAATATAATGAGCTTTATCTATTGGCCATCACGCACAAACTGCTTAGTTTAACACCTGCCATTGCCAACCACCAAACATCAGCCCTCCTATCCAATCCCATACCTCCTAAGCCAGCACCATCTCTACACCTTCTTTCCTGTGTTATTATGCCTGTCAGAACTTTTGTTTCTGTATTAGAACTAGCAGTCTGATTAATGTTTTCTTTATTGATTATAGTCTTTGTCTTAGTCATTTGTGTAATGGATTTATTTTATAAAACAGCCGGTTATCTATATTGTCTATACAGGTCCTTGATGTGGCAACTGTATGTGGTAATTAAGGGAACCAATAGAAGTAAGCAGCAGCGTCTCTAGGTGGTTACTTGCTGGGATCTTCAAAAACTGAAAAATGTCTTTGAACTTGGATTAATTCTCTAATGTGAAAAACTTCTACAGTAGGTATGTCTTAAATTGTCTGCCTTCCATGATCCAATGGAAGGCTCTTATAGGGCTAATGCCCTCTTTCCAGGATAATACATCTGATACTTCTAACTCTTTCTTGACCAGTCTTTCTATCCCCAGACTTCCAGCATCAACCATAGGAGTCAGGCATCTATGTAATGGCATGGTATTTAATTGCATAGTACCCAGTGCGGCAACTGTGGTAAGTTTGACTCCCTTAAAATTGACTCCCTTGAACTCAACACTATAGTAAAGTGAGAATTCAGCTTTTGCCCTGATTGACAACTGGAAATTGACACTTTTTTAATTAATGGATCTTGATGTAATGAAAATTTTTAATATAAAAAATTAAGCTATACAGCTATGGTATACTAAAGTGACCCCAGAGAGCTCAAAAATGCAATAAAACAGTACCTTAATTAATAGAAATAAGGAGAAATAAGCAATTATTTCTCATTTTACTATGTAGTTTACACTCTTCATTATAAAAATATTTTTTATTACCATAAAAATTAAAATTCCAATGAGACAAAATAAACACAAACACAAACACAACAAATAAAGTTACGCAAAGTATAAAGAAATATTAATAATTATTTAATATAGTTTATATAAGCATAACTGTGAATATCATATGTTTTATTTGGAAATTAACAAAAATTAAGATATTTCACTTACTTCCAACTATAAATATTCATCTCAAACTTACCATGTATACATAGAACAAACACTGCTATCTAATTAAATTAAAAAAATCAAAAATTAAAACTAAGAACTAAATGATCAAAGCTAATAAGTAAAAATTAAAGTTAAAACATTAAAAGTTAAAAGTAAAAATCATATAACCAAGCAAGTTTATTCCTTGTCATTCTTTCCCTGTTTCATCTTGGTCCCTTCCAGGAGGGCAGTGGAAATAAGCTCAAGCTGCTGCTTAAGCTCAGAGGCCTTGTATTTGTGCTTGGCTTCACCCTGGATGGCCTTTGTGAAAAGGGTACAGCAGGTTGTTGGCTTGGTGGGGGGGACACAGTTGGAGAGATCACACAGCTTGGAGATGGTTTTCTCCTGCTTGTGCTGCAAGAGGTAAAAGAACTTATTGAATTTTGGGTGGAGCCCAAAGTTGGCCTTGAGGTGTTTGTGGTAAGCCTCTAGCGCTGATGTGGTCTTGAGCTCACCATTCACTGCCGCCCGGTACACATTCCAGCTGGCCTTGGCACAGGCCTTGCCTCGCCTCTGCGTGACAACCTTCCCAATCCACTGGGTCTCAAAGTACTCAAGGAAAGGCTTGAACTCCGGGTGCTTCACTATGTAGGGATCCTTTGAGAGCACCTTGAACCCCATTGCAGTGTGCTCTGGCTTTAAAAAAGCCAAGGCACTAAATTGTGCCAGCACAAATCTGCAGGTGTCCAAAGTATCCCTCTGGCTCAACCTACTAAGCTTTGCGTGGGCCTGCATGTTACAAGCAACTGCTTGGCAGAAGTGGAAGTGGCACCCCTGCACCTCTCTGCTAAACAGCTGCTCAAATGCATTGAACTGAGCAGGCTCAAAGTCCGTAATGCATACGCGAGGCCCAAGAGCTCTCAGCCTTGCCTTTTCCTCTGAGTCCAGGGTGGCCTGGTCCTTGTCAGAGGCAGGTGGGTTGGTGCGGGTGTGGGGGGGGAGTCTTCCTGGATTCATCATTATTGGCGGGGGGAAGGAGGGCAAGTGCTTGGCAGATGATGGAGAACGCGCAGGTATAGATGGCCTCAGTGGCCCCAGGAAGAAGAAACAACACAAGTGGAATCACCCAGATGTCAATCTGGGCATGAACCATCCAGAGCTGCTTGAACATCCAGGGGCAAGTGGCAAAGGTACCGTCAGCTAGCCAGGTTGACGCCCTTTTCAACTCCATCAGGTTCTGCTGAGTTGAGTAGCAGATTATACGGTCCTTGGCTGCAGGCCTGTCATCATGAAGCAGGAAGCGCTCCCCACTAGGAAGCTGCTTAAGCTCATGAGTGAGCTCAGAGAGGACGTCAGAAGCCTTGGGGGAGGGGGATTGGCAGCAATTCTCTTATCACTGATGTACAAAACAAGTTGCTCCTGAGTGGGCACCAACTTAAGATTGTTGGACTTCAGGTGCTGGAGGGCCTTGATGGCCAGATCTGATGCGCAAAGATGGGAGGATGTGGGTATTACTTGCACAAGGTACCACTTTAACATCCAAGTGATCAGGTGATTGGGGGGCTCACAAGTGTGCTCCCCCTTCTCTAAAGTAACCTGCTACCAGCCCTTGGTGTTCAACTGGGCCCCGCAAGTCTTATCCTTGCAGACAAAGTGCTTGTTTTTGGTCTGCCGCTTTTGGTTGTTGCAATTAAAGATATAATTGTCGGCAACGTAACCAGGGCCCCCTTTACGGACATGATCAGAAAGTACCAGGGGAAGCACTTGGGAACATTAAACTCTCTGTCCACATTTCAGATGTTGTGGATGGCCAGTGGATCCCAAGACATATGAACAGAAGCTTTAAACTTCTTGGAGTAATCCTCTGGCTCATCTTGGGGGTCAGATGAAGAAGGAGGGGAAGAGCCATTGGGAGGAGGAGGGGGAGGATTCTTTGAGGCCTGCTTGGATGCCTCCTTTTTCTTACCAGAAGAAGAGGTGGGCTCCTTGGCAGCCTTTGCCTTCTTGGTCCGGCGCTCCTTGGTAGGCTCGGAGTTGGCCTCTGAGTGATAAAATGAGTGGTTGGTAAGATCACCATCTGATTTATTGGGGGAGGATTTTGGGGGGGGAAGGTGAAGGGGATGTAGAAGATGAGGGTGGAGGGGGGAGGAGTGGGAGGAGATGGGGTTGGAGAATTTGCCTTTGCAGGCTTCTTGGCACACTTGGGGGTGGAGGCAGTTTCTTTGGAGGCTTGGCGCTTAGGCTGCTGGCTGTTCTTGATTGATTTAGTCTAAAGAAAAGTTTAGCATTGTAAATAAAATGATTGAGAAGATATTGCAAACACAAAGAGGTAAAGCAAAGCAAAAGTTGAATAAACAGTATGCAAATAAAGTTTTATTTATCAAGAAAAAAACATAAAAAAGTAAATAGAAGCAAAATAGAAACTCAAAGTGTAGATATAAAGGTTAAAACATAGAAAATAAGTGAATTTATGATAAAGCATCAAAGATGTTAGGTTCAGCATAACATCTTAGTGTTAAATCAATGTAAAAGTTTAATTGAAAATCAAAAAAATATGAAAATTATATGGAGAGCAGCAGAAAAAGTAGTAGATTATAATAGCAAAAAAATATATTATGTGGAATTTTTTTTATTGAGAGTATAAAATTCAAAACATAGTAAAGTGTCAAGTTTAGCACTGTCAAACAGCCGGAAAAACTGAATTCTCACTGTCAAGTATGCTGGAGTCAAGCAGAAACATCAAATTTACTATGTTTTTTACATATAAAACTTGCTTAAATTTAAACCGGGTTCAAAAGTTAACCCAAAAGCAAGGCAGTTTTGTATGCTCAAAAATAAAAAATACAACATAAGTTAAAAAAGTAAATGAGTAGGAAGGTGTTTATTAGTGATTAGGGCATGCTGTGAGGAGCTGGGAGTGAATTATTTACCATAGTGTTGGTTAAAACGTTAAGAAGCTCTCTGTACTAATCCCCAAGTTACAGTGTCAAGTGGATGAGTGTTGAGTGGCGCTCATAGTGCATCACATATTAATTTTGCCTTAATTCTGAGCCTTTGATTAGTTAAATCCAAAACCAATCAGGTGTCAAGTGGATAGAGTCAAACAAAGAAAGTGTTGAGTTTCAGTTTTTTCTAAATTACATATGAAATCTCTTAATAAATTGGGCTTAATTTATGTGGCACCACTTAATCCAAAAACCTGGGAATGACATAATGTAAAACAAGTGGGGCATTTGATTAAAAACTATACCACTAAATCCAGTATAGTGGTGCTTGGGAGCCTAATCAACAACTATGGACACTAATAATAAAAATATAGTAGTAAATAATAAAATTTATATAAGCGCATATGTATTTTATTAATAAAATTAAAATTTGGCTTAAAAAGTGTCAAACTGGTCACTTTTGGGTTTAGAGTGTCAAACACAGGTTTTTTCATTTCTATTAGTAAATTTACTTATAAATTGCCCCTTAAATTGGTATTTTAGCTAACCAATTTATTAAACAGAGTTGAGTTTGAGTAAATTTATTTTTGGTTTTTGGTTTCAAACCCCTAAATTACTAGTAAAAATTAGCTTAAAATTGGTTAAGCCAAAAATACTAATAGATTCACATATGCGGTACTCAACTCCCTGGTACTTGACAAAGTGTCAAGTACCAGGGAGTCGAGTTTAAGGGAGTCAAACTTACCACAGTTGCCCCCAGTGCAGGGTACTATTTACCTCATAGATATGCACAATTCATTGGCATGCTGGCAGTGGTAGCACCAATTGATTAATATTTTTAGTGCATAATCTCTTTATAGTTTGGCACTTTTTTACAATATGAATTCACAGTGGCACCAGAGTGTTATCAGTGCATATTAGTGCCAACTATTCTTATTCTCAGATAATCTTGTCATTCTTTTGATGCATCAATATCAACCCTGTTTTACATCTGAATTAGCAGGGCGCTAAAGTATTATGAAATAATTGTAGTCAATCAGAATTTGACCTCAATTGATGACCTAGAGTGCTCTTGGTTGCCTTTGCATCTATTGGTCATAGTCTATTTTGTCAAGGGCTTCTGAGATCAATTAAGCCTAATTTTAATATACCAAAAGGCTTTTTATATTGATGTCTTGGCAGGCTGGCAGGTTAAAAGGGCTTTTCATAACCTGGCTGTTATCATTTTACAAAGTTAAGGTGAAGTCAATAATAAGAAATGCAATTTCTTGACACTGCCTAATAGGTATCATTCTTTCTGTCCCAAATAAACTCCTCATTGCCAAATATTTTTAATTTATAAAATTTATTATCCAGAATTTAATTTTTTATTTGTCTATTTGTTTTTTATTTCATTTTTCCCTATATGTCTAGATTATTTATATATAATATCATAGTTTATTATGATATGTATCTAGATCCAGAACACATTTTATTTTTAACTTTTTAAATATCCCCCAGTGAAAAAATAACAATGAATTTGGTTTTTAGTTTAATTTACATTAGTTAATTATATGTTTATTGTGTTTAGAAAAGTTGTCTGTGATCCAAATTTAAAACCTCCATGATAAAGTTTAAGCTAATTAGGAGCTGTGTGTGAAAGAGATTATTGTGACATAAAGGGTCATTTAAAGATATTTTAATTCATGGGTGCTAATTAAACTGATTGGCTGGTTGTTTGCCATCAAGGTTTTGAATTTAGATAACAGAAACTTCTCTAAACACAATAAACATATAATTAACTAATGTAAAATAAACTAAAAATCAAATACATTGTTATTTTGTCACAAGGGGATGTTTAAAAAAAGTTAGAGCAATACAGCAATTATAGAAGCACAGCAAGCCATAAAGTAAACAACAAAAATTGAGAATATCACAAAGAATACTGTAAATTCAGAACCTGACCGTAAAAATGTGGGATTGTCAAATCCTTGGTCCAAATTTCAAATCACTTTTGGGGGAACTCAGCTGAGTGAAAAGTAAAATATTTAATAAAATCAACCATTTATTTGACTTTTTTGGTTTATTTAAATTGGCAAATTTTGAATCTCTTGAGCAGATAACTCAACTAACAAAAGACAAAACTCAGCAAACAAATGTGGGATACATGAATCAGAAATGCGGGATTCTTATGTACAATTTGAGATCTTCTGTATTTCAAACAAATCATAGACATCATGGAAAACTTAACAAATCTGAAATTGCAGGATTGTCAAATCCAAGAACCAAGTTTCAAATCATAATTGTGATGAATTTGAAATAAATATAATTTATGGGTGTCTCAAAAAGTATGATAAAGAATCTAGAGTGGATTTGTGCTAATTCTTTTAGGAATCATAGGTATTCTCAAAAATCATCCTATTTCATTTTAGGCTGGCTAAAATTTAGATTGTAATATTCACAAAATTGACATATAGAACAATAAAATTGACTAAAATATACATTCCTCTTCTTGAGTTTAAAAAATTATTATAAAATTTTTATTATGTCTTCTTTCAACAACAACCAAGTCAATGAGCTGTTCCTTGGCCTTGACAAAATTATGCAGGGTTACACTGTGTCTTCTAATAGTGAAGCCTCCCTCTATGGCCACTCCCAACCCACAGGCCCTTCTGCAAGCGCCACACAGGAGTCTGTTCTTTCCCCTGCAACTTCCAGCATGGCCCTGTTTGCCCACCATACACAGGCAGCTGCCAACCCAAATCTTGTATCAACAATAGCATCTGGAACCAGCCGTTTGAGCCATAAGGTCACCCAGAGAGCCCAGAACCCCAAAACAGCCAATCAGATGGCATTGACCAGTTCACAAGATGGACATATCCCTCTCCCAGTCAATCAGCCTGCAAGACGCAGAAGAAAATTGATCACCCTGGAGATTGTTCTCAAAATGATTGAAAATCAAGGCAAGCTTATGTCCCTTGGGGAAATTGCAGCCGCAATGAGTTTTGCAAAGTCAACTGTGGCTGCAACCCTGCGAGCCCACGCCAACTGTGGCCCCCCACCAAGAAGACCCCAACTGGTGCCTGTACCTAAACCAAAGGTGACACAGCCCATCCCCTTATGATGGCCATTATGGAACGTGACCCACGGATGCCCCTGGTCCAGGTACGTCTCCAGTTGGGACTCCAAAGCATCTTCACCAACAAAACAACTGTGAATTCATGGATGCACAGAGTTGTGATTGCTGCTAGAATCTTGTCCAATCAAGTTCTCAGTGGCCCCATTTTGGTGGATACCAACCCCTACAATTCAACAATTATTAATTTTATCAAAGGAAGGTCAATGAGGGCCTGTAATGACATAATATTCCTGTTGTATGCTAAGATCTTGGCCAGTATCAAAGACTTTGGAGAGAAGCGCATCCAATCTGATGTGTACAAGCGCGGCCCAATCTTGTATTGTTTTGTTAGGGTTTTATTGGCAGTTTCCCCATTGGGCGTCAATTATTACATGGCAATTTTGAATACCGCAGATGGGTATGCCTACCAGACAGAGCTCAAGACCATGCTGGAGGAGTGGGCCACACAAAACACTGTGCACAAAGTTGTACTGAGTGCAGAGATGGAGCAGCAGGAATGGGCTACCCAAGAAATAAGGCTGCAGGGCATACCTGCTGGTCCTACCCCATCAACTACGCCAACATGCATCTTGCAGATGTATGTCTTTATAATTTTGGTTCTGCCCTCAGGCGCTTGAAGCCTGCCACCTACAACAAACTATGCACCCAAATTGATAAGGGATATGAGCTTTCTTCTTCCGCATCTGTCCAGGACTTATTTGATCTCATCATCTTCTATGCAAGTGATAGTGATAAGTCCAGAATGGACCCCCATCTCCCCCCACGGCAGTCCATCTGTTTTGTCAAGCCAGTATATGTGACATAAGAAGAATTCAAGCAATTGAAGCAAACCGCTCTTGCTGCCCCTTCCCAGTCAACAGACCCTGCCTCCCCAACCCCCCATCAAGCCACTTGCCTTCCAACCCTGAGTCCCAAGCCACCACCCATTCCCTCCCCACTATCTCTGATGCCGCCCCTTTCACAGGCGCAGATGAAGGCAACATTCATTCTGCCCATTCCCTCCCCTTCCTGTCCTTTGATTAGTGAATAAATCTTTTCTTTGTGACAACTTATTAAAATTGATATCTCTCTTTCAATTCATACTTAATAACATTTTCTTTTTACATTGTTAGCATTCCCCATATGTAAAGAATCTTGTAAATTGATGTGGTAACATATAATTATTTCCATGGATATTTTCATCATTGTTAATAAATTAAAGATAATAAAGATAAATATTATATTAAAATATTGCAATAGACGTCAACTCTTGATATTTTGATATTATGTGCATAACTCAATGTATTTAGTTTAATAAAATCCATTATAAACATTGGTCTTTTCCACTATAATTTAATGAAATGTACTGTGCTTATATTAGGGCCATTAACACTTAGTACAGATATTAAAAATTAGTGCATTTTATAGCCTGTATATTTACCTATTGATAATAATTCTATAAACTTTTCAGTCAGATTTTACGAGGTAATAATAATGTAATGTGTTAATAGATGAATGTTTGTTGTCATTAATTGGCTGATTTTCTTTGCTGTGGCAATTGTGCATTTCCTTATATTTCTGCACTAGTATTCAATTGGTTGGCTTCACATCCAATCACACAGTCATTAGGAAAACAAGCCGCCATCCCAAGACTGGACATGGTTGGGGTGGCGGCTTGTTTTCCTATTGACTGTGTGATTGGATGTGAAGCCAACCAATTAGATACTAGTGCAGAAATATAAGGAAATGCACAATTGCCACAGCAAAGAAAATCAGCCAATTAATGACAATAAACAGTAATCTATTAACACATTACATTATTATTACCTTGTAAAATCCAACTGAAAAGTTTATAGAATTATTACCAATAGGTAAATATACAGGCTGTAGAATGAACTAATTTTTAATATCTGTACTAAGCGTTAATGGCCCTAATATAAGCACAGTACATTTCATTAAATTATAGTGGAAAAGGCCAATGTTTATAATAGATTTTATTAAACTAAATACATTGAGTTATGCACATAATATCAAAATATCAAGAGTTGACGTCAAATTGCAATATTTTAATGTAATATTTATCTTTATTGTCTTTAATTTATTAACAATGATGAAAAATATGTATGCGCTAAATATAGTACTATAAAAACCAGTTTTTTGATGGAATTTGAACAATATTTCAACAATCTATAACTTAATCAAAAATTAGAAGCACACCTTCAAAAGGTTGTCAAGATAGAAAGAAATATCAGGGAAATAGTGACAGGGAAGCTGGGTAACAAGGGCCAGCCACTGATACAGTCAAAAGAAGATGCCCTGGATAAGTTGGGAAATATTATAGATGAAAAGAATAAAGAAAAATTACTTAATCTACAGGGAGCTATTTTATCAAGTCTTGAATTCAACAACGTGGCCTACAATTTGTGGGAGTTCTGGCAGGGGGCCAAAGAAAACAATAAGAAGATAAAACTAATTGAAGGAACAGAAATTCAGAAGGAAATTAACACTAACAAAGAGGAAACCGACCAAATGAGAACAGATGAAAAATGAAACACAAGCAAGAAGCAGAAGCACATCAAGAAATACCAAAGCTTTATCAAATGAAAAATCAAGAGGAAGCACAAGTTGCAAGAAGAATAAGAAAAATTAAGCCTAAGAAAAATTAATGAAGAGCATCCAACACTCATGAAGTTTGCCGATATGGCACCTGTGGCTGAGGGGGCCACAGGGGAAACAATCAGTAAATTTTTTATGTTTAACTTATATTTATTTTAGTCATCACCAGGGATGGGGATGAGGTTGCGGAAGTGGCAGCTTTTATGCCAAGTTGGTTTTATGGGGGCTACCAGTCACTGGTGGCCCCTATAAAACAATATCATAAAAATCAAATAAATAAAATAGTTTTACAGAATATGAATATGTTTTTTAATAGTGAAGCTCAAGATAGAGAATATCAACCACCCACAAGGTGCTTGCCATGGATAAGGGAAGCATACAAACCAGGATCAACAATCAAAATCAAAGAAATGAGATGAAATTTGCGGGGATATAAAACTGAACTTCAATGAATACATTTATGAAAGCATTCAAAGGTTCCCCTTCACAAATATCAATGAATACAAAAAAAATTAATAAAAACTGACTTTCAAATTGAAATGAATATTTAAAATCTGCAATATTTAATGAAATTTTTAAAGCTCTATCAAACAAAGTTGGGGATGCAGTCCTCGTGAATAATCTTAAGCCTTTATTGATATCGTTTGCCGAGGCTTGTGGGGCTGATACAAGCTGGACGCCCCCTGGAACCCTCTTCAAGTTCAACCAAACATCCTATATCAATAGGTTAATACTAACGTTCAAAAAACTGTGCATGTTCTCGGAGAAATATACCTTGCAAAGGATCCACGTTGCAGTGTACCTGGGAATCCTGCTCCATTGCATACTGAAAGCCAACGTGAAAAATTAGAAGATGTACCTATACAGATTGACATATGCTGCGTAGCCCTTGACAGACAGAAAACACCACGGGGATACAGGACAGTTGAGCACATCCTCTATGATTCATTTGCATTGGCAACTCTATATGGGTACTATGTGCCCCCCAAAAAACCTGCTAGTGGATTCTCTCACCTGTTTGCCTTTTATAAGACAGTCAGCCACCACCAGGGTGTTGAGAGCCACCCCTCTAGCAATTGGCGCCAGAGTCATCCACTGCATACAGAAGAGTATGTGGTCCCAATTAGATGCATTAGCTGAAAATTTAATTTTGGGGTATAATTCCCCGGAAAGAAACACATTCCCCTTGCAATTTGCAATCTCCCAATAAATTGTTTTCCCTTGCAACTTAAAATTTTTATTTTATTTTTTTATTTTTATTATTTAAATATTAAAATTTTAATACCAAATACTTCACTATTAAAATTTTACTGGTAAAATTTTAATTGTGAAATATTTAATATCAAAATTTTAATATTAAAATATCCACTGTTAAAATCTTTTCATATTGACATATTTAATATCAAATATTTTGATATTGCATAAATCACAATTTAATAAAAAAATTTTATTTTGATTATTTAAACTTAAATATTTAACTTTTAAGATTTATAATTAATATTTTAATTTTATTTTAAATTTTAGTATGTAAATCATAATCATTCATATATCTAAGTATATTAAAAGACTTTAGTTATAGTTGTAAATACGTCAAATAATAAAGAATTAAAATATTTTTATTTACTACTCATCAAGTACTGGTCCATTTATCACAAAGATAAACATGGATAATTGAATTTATCCGCATCATGCGGCCCGCTCCACTATTGTTCTAAACAAATGATTGTTTACTCTTGAATTACCTTTCCCTTGTAATATGATTTGATACACATATTCAATATAATTGAACTGTGTCCTAGAGACAAATTAATAAGGATTATATAAAAATCATTGGTTGCCGTGTTGTGTGGCTATAGTGGCACTGAAATAACAAGAATCATATGACAACATGCAAGGTCTGATTTGTGGCGTAAAAAAGCCAAAGTACCAACAACAATTAACAATTATTTAAATAAAAAATTCTATTTCAATCTTTTTTAATTTATTTATTTGGTAGCGCAACAGTCAATAAAGTATTCAGTGCATTATAATAAAAATATATTCTTCATACCTAGTATAGTTAATTTTACTTACCTTTTCTGCGTATTTTTATATGTCTATAATACAATCACATGTTAAATTATTATATATAAATAAAAAAATTTGAGTCCTAATAAAAACAAAATAAATAAAAATAAAAATAAATGAAACCCAGAGCGCCCATTTATCTGATTGGCTTGGAGGCCAGGGCTTTGGTGAGGAAGGATTCTGAGTGCTTGTAAAAAGCTGCCACCACATTGGGTGGCATTGCAAATTGGCTGACCTCAAGAATATTGAATAGGTCCTTGGTGTCCTGTGGAAGGCCTTGTTTCACCTTATTCTTGATCCAACCAAACACCTCCTTGATTGGATTCAGGAATGGGGAATATGGCGGGAGGAAGAGAAGTCTCATTGGACAATCAGCAAGGCAAATCTGGAGAAGTGGCTATTCTTGTTGATAGGGGAGAACTCAGACACAACCAGATCCACTTTGTGGAGCCCAAAATTATCAAGCACAACAACATTGGTTGTGCCACTATAATTTATCCAAAGGTACTCCTTGACAACTCAGAGAAAATCAAGAAAAGTCCTGCTATTGTGGGAACCCTTGATCATTTGGTATTGGTCCACCCCGCAAGGACCAAGAAGCGCAACCATGGAATAGGTCTGGGAACAGACAGCTGCACAATGTGCTACGCCGTCCTTGGACCCCTTCTTGACCCACCCATGCCTAGACCTGAGTGAGGAGAAAAACAACAATTTGTTGATATAGAAGAACTGTATGTTGCCAGTCTCCTTTAGTGCCAGATACGTCTTGGTATAAATGTGTCAATCCTCAATGGTCTTTTCACTGTTTCTGTTGTACAGAGATACTCTGAGCACCTTCCAAGAGAAGCCCAAATCAACCATTGTTTTGTAAACAAGGGTTTTAGAAACAGAAAGCCCAAACTCTGTGGCAAGCATTGATTGGACAGCAAGCATGTCCAGGTGGCAATCCCTGGCTACCCACTGCTTGATTGTGTCATGTGCACAGGCTGCAAGAGTTTTGGCTGCCGCTTAGCCTTGGTGAATTTGGAAATTTGCCCGGTATTGCCATACTTGGTGTTGATTTCAGCAATGTACCTGGCTGTGACACCAAATTGGGACACAATATCCCAAACCGCCATTCTTTTCTTCAAGCAGTTGAGGAGAGCTTCACGCTCACTATCTGTCAACCAACACCGGCCCTTGACAGGTACCACAGTATCCTGGCAACCAGGCTTGACACAGGGGACGGGGACCTTCATGTAGAAGGTGGGATCATGCTTGCTTGCAGTGGCGCCGTCAATAGTGGCATATGACACAGGCACAGGTGGCTCAACAGTGGCTGCCAATGGCTTGAAGGTGGTGTCAAAGATGCAGGGGCAGGAAGTAGCAACTCTTGGGTCAAGAGTGCGGGGCCGAGTGACAACTGGGTACACAGTGGAGGTGTAAGTAACCTCACTGTTCCCGGTGACCCAGGTGTAGGAGACTTTTGTGAAAGGCTTTGAGAGCGGCTTCTGTCTAGGATTAAGGCTTTGTGATCTGAATTGGGATGCGGGAGGTGGTTGACTGGCGCTGACGCCTTGGGAGGCTTGTGTATTGCCATGACTCCCCTCAAGTTGGGTTCTGGGTCTGTTCTTGGACCCTCTGGGACGCCCTTGTGGACAGGCTGCCCCGCAGGCTGGTGCTGGAGCAGGTTGGGAATGTGATTGACATTCCATAAAAATAAAATAAAATAAAATAATATATTTAAGATAAAATATGTATTTATTTGGATTTATTGGTTGAGTTGTGAGTAGTTGTTTTCTCTTGAGTTAGCCTTGAATAGTAACAGAATTTTTATATCCGTGATTTGAAGTGAATAATATTGTATACTTTCCGGGTTTGGATGATTTTAAAGATCAATCACTTTTTATGTCTAATTATGGTTATCAAGATTGAATTTTTCATTTGATTTTATCCAGAGTGAAGCTTCTTTATTTAAGTTGGTGTTTCCTAGTGTGCTTACTTTACATTAAATTTGGATTCCAGTTCCCTTCAATTAATATCTGAGTTTACTAGTGGCATTCAACAGTGATTTGATTTTTGGTTCTTGGATTTGAAAATCCCGCAATTTCAAAAAAAATAGTAAACTTAATGAAAATGGCTGATGGATTTGAACGCTTCAAATCTGATTCCAGTTAATTCATTTTGTCCATTGGAAATATGAAGTTCAACTTGAACTTTGCAAAGTGTCTATGATTTCCCGCATTTTCAAATATTCAAATAAATACTCACAAAAGTCAATTTAATTAAAAAAGGCCATCCCGCAAAAGTGATTCAAAATTTGGACCAAGGATTTGACAATCCCGCATTTTTACGTTCAGGTTCTGAATTTACAGTATACACAATGGAAAAATAAAAAAGAGATGTAATTTAGTAATTATTTAGAAAAAAACAAGGAAAACAAAGGGGGCAATAAGATCAGAATCATACAGAGTTTATTTGAGTGAAAGATATAAAACATAGGCAAAGGTTAGTAAAGAAATCAATTAGAGAACTCAAGAAGCTTCTAAAGGACATTGATTCTACAAATTCTGAGATAAAAAAAATTGATTAAAATGTTAAAGCAAAAGGCAAGAAAGCAGTCCTTGCATGGGACAAAAAAAACAAGGTCAACATTAAGATCTTACAGGCCAAAATACCTGATATGTTAAGAGGAGAAAACCAAACATATTTTTAATGTTTAGAAGACTTTAGTTGAGGGGCTACAGTTCAAATTTTAGATCTTTAATGAGCTGTCTGTTTGAGTTAGTGACCTTAATATGGGCCATTATTTGTTAGATTAAGCCAAGGCGCCAGCTTAAGCATTTCAAAGCCTTTTAACTTCTTTGGTATCATTTAAGTCATAAAATTATGTTTTTCAAACATTAATATAATACTTAGTTTACTGAAGAAAATCTAAGAGTGTAAAATATACAAATAATAAAAATAAATATTATTTCTATTAACTGTATTTTTTTCTAAAACCCTTTTTTCTATTTTAATAAGCCAAGAATAAAATATATGAGTTGCATGGGAGAGTAATAGCAGCCCCAGAGCTATAATTGCTATTACCCTATCTTTGGCTCATATAATTAATTTCTTAGTTATTTTTAGAAAAAAATTTGCTGTATTTAAAAGACTATTTACCCTATGTGAAATATAAGTTTTTGTAATGCATCTAACTTCATGAACATGTCCTACTAATCCTTTAGTAGTATCAGCTCTCTTTGTTTCTCTGTCATCTGTGCAGAACTTTGCACAATGATTTATTTTGGAGTACTCCTTAAAATCCTCAAATGTCAAAGGTGAAACATACAGCTCACCATCTTTCATTAAATATGAAAGATTAATATAAAATGCTTTGACTTCAAGCCAGCTTTTTTAGGCCTAGATTTTCTATCATAGATGTAAAAAAAGGTTTTTTGGGAAACATCTGAATTATTTACAAGTGACTCATATAAACCCTTTCTTTCTTCCTCTCTCTCAAAAACCATTTTGAGATCATTTATATTTTTTATATAAATCACATTTTACTTTTGTTTAAATATTTTAGATAATACACCAAAATGATCATCAATACTTTTGCCATGACACTCTAAAAATCTATTAAACTTAATTGTTCCTTTTATAATTATAGGTACCTCTTTAAAAAGATAATACAATAATTCATAAGATCTGAAATGATTACCATTATCAGTCTAAACATTAATATTTTTAAATTTATTATTTTTAAGTAGAGTTATCAAACACTGACCTGAAAACAAAGAGTCATGAGATAAAATTTCAGATAAAAAGTCATGATACTCATATTTAATTTTCTCATTTTCTTTAAAAGCAATTGCAAATCCTAATAAAGAAATAGGTATTTTCTCATAAAAACAATTATTTGTCTCTATAAGACCCCCACCTATTTTAAAGTTTTCTTTATATTCTATTACTATAACACATGAATTATTATCAAGATTATTTATATCACTAATATAATCTTTATTTTGATGCTTATAAAACTTTTCATGTTGGTCAATAGATTCCAAATTTTCTTTAATGAATTTAGGCAATGGCAACTTCTTTATACTCAAATCCTTTTTCTTCATTTCTAATGATTTTTTCAAGTTGCAAATGTTACACATATCAGTTTGTTTTTTGCTTTTAATTATATTATTAGAAATAAGCTTATAGAAAGTAGAAAGTGAAATAGAAATATTGTTTTTTATTTTCATATTTCATAAATTTCCTTTTTGTTTTCAATAATGAGTATTTTATTTTAGTTGAGTATTCACTCAATTCTTTTTGTAATTCTTCATAAATCAATCCAGGGGATTTTTTAGTGATTTGGCTGGTTGGAAATGAATTTTTTAATATGTGTTTTAAAATATTTTTTATGTTTTCTTTCTTTACTGAATCATTTTTCCTTTTTTAGTTTTTGAATTTAATGATAATTTTTTAGTATTTTTTATTTTTTTTAGAATATGGATACTCATTTTTTGTCATTTTAAATCCACAATCCCAAAGCTCCTTCAAACTGTAGCTTGATGTAACCAATGCTCTTAGGGAAGGAAGGTGCTTGGCAGGGGATTCTGACATCAATTTCTTTAGGTTGTTAAGGAAATCATCTGTCTTGGAATTTTGTATGACAGGTAAAAAGGTACTTTATCCAAACTCTGTTTTTAATAAGAAGTGCTCAACAAAGCTGTTAAGATTGTTGCCAGAAGTAAAAAGGAATGCTTGTTTAAGCATAGAGATTATTTCTCTCTTAGTAGAAGTCCCTAGTGAGAAGAAGGTGTCATCTGAGGTGCAAACTTGATAGGTTCCATAATGATAGTGGTTGGGTTCCTTGGCTTGGTTCAGGAAGTTCTTGCTTGGAAATAGATGTGCAGTTATCAGAGAGGAGTAGAGGTGTGGATTGTAAAGTAAATTTCTGTAAAGTTGAGCTGTTTAAATACCATGTTAGCTGAGCTTTTGCACTACAGGCATAAATCTCCAACTGACCCCCAACTGATCTCCTTAATTTATCAATATCACCCCTGAAGTCTGATATCATTGTTTATTTACCCCTTTTTATATTCTGGTTAACTGTTGATATTTTGGCAAATAGTACTTCAATCTTGCTCAAACTAGTATCATTAGAAAGCCCTTAATCTCAGCTTTCAGAATTGTGCTGCAACTTTATATTTCAATACCAATTTAGTATCTTGAAGTGGCTTTGAATGTAAGCTTATTAAATTATTCTTTGAAATAAAATATGCTAATTAACTCTTAAAGTATGATGTTTTAATCAGTAAACTAAATTTAAAGTAAAATTATTATTTAGCTTACTTTTAGTAACCAACTCAAAAACCTTTTGCTTTAAATAAACTTAAGTTTATTATAACTTTTAACAGTTCTTAAAAAATGAACTTTATATATCTTAAATCTATCAAAATAAAATTTTTATTTTTTAATCACATATAAATATTTGCTTGTATAATTAAAGTTGTATCTTATTTTTATAGATACAATGACTAGGATTATGTTTCATTTAGTTTAAATAAATTTTAACCTTTATAAAATTTAATTTAATAAAGCAAGATTTGATACATTCTTTTTATGTTTGAATTTTTTATACATATTATCTCTAGCATTTAGTATAAAAATATAATTTTATTAAATAGTTTTATAAAGCTATTTTATTAATATTAAATACTTAAGAATTTGAAAAGAAAAACTTTTACTCTCTTATAAGTTCTTAATGTATATTTTCTATAAAATCTAACTTAAGAATAAATTACTTATGCTAAATGAGATCACGGAAATTTCAATAAAAGTTTAGTTTTAATTTTAGTTTTAGTTTTCTTAACTTTTTACTAGATTTTTTCATAAAATAAATCCAAAATTATTTTATATTTATTTATTAAATATGCAAAATAGCTATCTGCCCTCTTTTTAAAACAAGGGATTCAAAAATTATTATATTTTAAATTAAATATTTTTTTAAAAAAGCTAAGATTTTAGGCAACAATTCAATTTCCAACAAAAAGCATCATATTGGTTTTTATTGTATTTTTATGTTGCTCTTTTTAGAATGATGTCATTTTTTTACTAATCAGCTTTCAAGAAATAATGGTATATGAAATAATATTGTTACTAGCTTTTAATACAGTTTAATTTAGCTGTAAGTAGAAAATGATTAATTTAATATAGATTTTTATATTATAAGGATTAAATAAGATTTATTTTGATAAAATTGTTGTAATTATTTAAATTTATTGAAAAGAAAATTAAAACAAAATTTTAAAGTGTAAAGTAGCACAGTTAATAGGAAACATATTAATCTAACAAATAATGACCCATATGTATGAACATCTTAATCCCATCAAGAGGGCCTGCAAGAAGAACACAGAGATGTCAGCACAGCTTGTTGCTCCCAAATGGCCTGGCCATCAGAAGTAGCCAGGAAAAAAGCATCTAAAGAATGTATAGAAAAAATATCAATAAAATTTCTAATTACTACCATTTATTTTATAAATAATTGATGGTGCTATCAGAAAGGTCCTTGTTTTGTACATTCTCACCACACTCTATGCCAATTATGCTAGCCATGTGGACAGGCAGCTGGATTTGATGCCCCCTGTGGTCTGCAAGCTTGAAGATTGCATCAGCAGGACATTCCCAATGAACAAGAAACTACTTACCAAGTTGACACCAGGTAAAGATGCATCATAATAGGCACTTGCAGCTTACAAGGACGCAAAGCTGTTCTACCTAGACCCAGTGACCCTTGATGGAGTTTATTGTATAAACTCCATCAATTTTGTTTGGGACATCCTGGGGACACTCCCATTTAAGAATATACTGGAGATTAAGTGGGCCCATGAGAGGAATTGCTTCTGTTTTCCAATGAAGCATGCCTTATCTGACCTCTTTTAGAACTTTAGGGTGTGTCATCAAAATTAGCTGTTGCCAATGCAACAGCTGCAAAGAGAACTAAGATTTTCTGGAAGACTTTGGGATGGTCTGGAGAAGGAACAAGACAGAGATACCACTGACCATTGATACAACATTCTCCAAAACAAAAATAAAAAAGAATATTAGCATAGTTTAAAATAAACTGTGTGAGTTCACAGAGGCCTTTGCTGGGGAAAGGCTCCATCTTGTAGATTACCTTGTGTATCTTTTCTAATTTGAGAGGACACCAGCGTAGAAGGCCTGTACAGGTTTATAATGGGGATTAAAAAGGCCTATATATTCTTGGACAGCAAAAAGACTGACCCAGCATACAGCTCAGTTGACCATGTGATTCAAGATGCTCTTGTCCTTGCTGGGATTTACATAATTATAGCTCCATCAGAGAAGCTGCTCCTAAATTCCCACCTTTCTACCCTTCCTTTTAAAAGCTTTAGGGAGTATTTAAGTCAAGGTGTATTCACTGCTTACAGTGCGGCAGTGAAGGTAGTTCACCACCTTCATTGCCAATTTTTTTAAAGAACCAAGTCTTTTATTGAGAAATGATTGGGGGTAAAATGGGGGACGCCACAAGGGCTTGCCCTACAATCTGGCATGCTGCACCACCTTCATTGCCACATGGTGGCATGCAGGCCCATCCACTATTTCCAGAGACAATAAGATTACTCCTCTATATATACTCTAGTCTTATTTCTTTACAGTAGCTTTCAAAGCTGTGATGATAAGAAAGATCCACTCAGATTTTAACAAAATCAAAAACTAATAAGTTTATATTGATCAATAGTAGATTTGGATTCACTTCTATTTTGTTCTTGACTGAGTTATTTTTGTTTAAATCTCAGTTGTTCTTGCTTAAATATCAGTTTTGTTGCCTTGTGCCATAGTTTTGAAAACTAATGTACTGTATCTTGATTATCTTTGCTTGCCATCTAGTTTTTTGTTGTGTGCCAAGCCATTTTACCTATCAGCACCCAAAATCCCTGGTAGTGGGGTGGACATTTTACACACTTGCTTGGGGGTTGCTTGAATCTGGGTCATTTTTGCTTAGCGCTGTAGCTATGAAGACCACTTAATTGTTTCATCCTTACATTTATTTTTTACCTGATCATTGACACTAGATTTGATACAAATATTTGCTGTATTGAAACATAGATCCTTGTCCCATCTCAGATGGATTGAAATATAGCTAATCAAGGATAAAATCTCTCTAAGCTTGGAAGGCATGCTGGAAGTAAAATCATTACTATTATATAAAGCTAGAAAATGTAATTTAATTATAATTATTAAAGAACTTGTAAAGTTAAAGAATGTAGCTGAAGCTCAGCAGGCTCTTCTTACCTGATTAGCTCAGAAGCAAGTGTCATAACTGTGCTGTTTTAGAGGAGTTACAAGAAGAAAATCTGATTAGAAGATAAATAGATATCTTTATTTGGAGATATGCATTATATGGTTTGGGTGAATCATGGATACAGGAACTTGATTATGGCAATCACTTGGCTGGGTGGTTAAGGAGTGGCTTGATCTTGGTAATAAGTCAAGCTCTAAATTGAGGCATCCGCCATATGGGATCATTGTCTGCTCATATTGCTGTTTCTTAGAATTTGAGTTGACTTCCAAATTTGGCTACAAGTCATTGGAGAGTCAGATTATGGGTTGAAAACCTTCTTAGTTGTAACCTTTCCAGAGGATTGACCCTGTTGTTTTGACACAAGGGCTTTGGGGATTGTTTTGAATGCTGCTATTCACACTGTTTTGATTTTGCCTTCAATGGGTTATTTCAAGGACAAATATCTCTCTTTCACTTTTGCCCCTTGAAATGAGTCTATATCCAAACCAGGAAATACAATTGTTTGGTTTCCTGATTCTGTGCAACTCACTTTCCCCACTCATGCTTGTGGCAAGTGATCCTACTGTCCATGTAATGTTTTGTGGTAAAGTTACACAGTATATATTTCCAATCTTTATACCAATAAAAATTAAGTTCTATTCACATTTTTGTCTTTTTGTCTCCCAGTACTTTGGTGCCTCTCTAGCCACGTCTAGTAGATATTATTCAATCAGGGCCACAAGGTAATTACATAGCCTTCCCTTCCATTCTAACCAAGACTTAGTACAAATCCAATCCTAAGGTTAGTATTCCCTGCTGTGTATCTGTGCCACGCATCAGAACACAACAAAAATGTTGTTCACTACAGGGGCTGTAAGCCCCTTGGTTATCCCTTTTGCAACCACATTTTCAGGTCCTTTGCCTCCTTCTATACAAGAGCTGACTTCCCCTGAAATCACCAGTCCTCCTATCAAAGAAGAAATCACAGACACACTTATTGTCCTTACTGTACTGAACCTTGGGAATGGTCCCTGCCTAGTAGCCTACCCTTTGGGTACCCCTGACTTAGATCAAGTCATGGCAGTAGCCCTTGGGATAGCCTGTGAAGGGGCCATCCCTTGCCTCCAATTACATTTCAATTGAGCGGAAAACTATGAATTGATTGTGGCTCCACAATTTCTACAGCATTTTCTCTCAGCTGCTGGCTCTGCTGAGCACCTATTGTCATCTTTTATATAATCTGCCTTAGCCCACCATCAAATGGTGTTAGGGCTCCACGTTCAGGAGATTTTGTCTCTACAAGCAGCTGTCACTCATCACTGGGATCAGTTTCCTGCCTATCAACAGTGGATTCACTCCCTGTTTTCCTTGGTATCAGAAGCCCAGCGCAAATATATCACTTCCCAAACACATAAAGTTAATTCCATCAAGAAAATACACCAGTCTATCCCCAAATACGTCAGGGAGCGCCTACATGAGTTCCACCAGCTAGAACAACCCTGGAAAGCCCAAGTAGATTCTACCTTGAACACCTATCTTACCAACTTCAAACAACTTGTACAACAGCTCAAAGTGTTCAGCACTTACTTCTTCAATCAACTACAACAAGTATCAGACCTTGCTGCTAAAGGCCTTTGCAAGCTCAGTAAAGAGTTTGATCAAGAAAGGATTGTCACCGCTGCTGCTATTACCAAGCTCCAGACTCAAGTGAATGAGTTGTCTACGCCCAAGCCAGATGTTCTGCCTTCTCCCCCTTCTGAAAATCTGGTGGATAGAGAACAGAGATTATGGGATACCATTCAAGTACTGCAAGTGTCTACCTGCAGTTAAGATTGCCCTACTGAAGCACCTCAGCCTGATCCTCAGGTGCTTGCTTTAACAATTCAAGTTGCTGAGCTACAGCAAGAAATTGCTATCCTATGTGAAATGTTGATGACTGCTTCTAGTCCAACTAGAGTTATCAATGAAGATGGCTGCTGCCCTGGTCTTCCAGGAGCCCCCCAAAACCAATGTGCTAGATAGTTGATTGCTCTAGCCAATGAGGTGGACCACCTGAAGCAGGATCACTCTAGTCTTGACAGAGATGTCCAAGAGATGAGTGAATTAATTGATTCAGTAAATGACAGGTTTGCACCTTTCCTCTCAGTGGGTCCTTCCCTGACCTCCCAACTAGCCAAGCTTTCCACAGTAGTAATAACACAGAGTCAACGCCTAGACGTTACTGAGCAACAGACCACCTTAGCTAATAATACAAGTGCCAACACTGCTGAGACCTTGACTATTCTCAAAGGAAGTGTTTGCCAACTGTGGGCCAGACAGCCCCCCTCCAAATCTGAAGCAGAATTTTCCCTGTGCATAAATGTACTCAATAGCAACAATGGTGGTCAAACTTCAGAAGCACATTTCAAGCCAATCTTTAAAAAAGTCTTTGACCCCAAAACATCTACCATTGCAGCTTTCATAACTATCTATTAAACAGCCATGAGAAGAGCCTCTGATGAGGTTAAGAAGGAACACATTCTAACCTGTCTGCACCCAACCTGTCAAGAGGTGGTAGTGCCAGAGCTGCCCACCATTGAGACTTGGGAAGATATGAAACAACTTCTGATCAATGAGTTTGGTGGCAACCTTAGTTTGGAAGTGAAGAAGGACGCCTTCATGCACATTGCTTTCAAACCCAAGGAGACTCTAGCTGATTTCAGATAGATTCTACATGGAAGGACAGCAACTGATAACAAGTAGATAATTAACAGTGCATGAAGATTACATGGCTTGCGCTCAAGTCCTTAAGGTTAATCAGCTTCTGTGTCTCCACTTTAAGGCTCATAAGACCATGCTTTCCTCTATGAAGATCATAAATGCACTGCTACAAGATATGCACCTTACTCATTCTGGAGCGGTTGTGTGGGAAAATTGTGCCACCTCTAATTCTGGTTCTTCTTCATGTGGCCCTTGTATCCTCACCATGAACTCACAGAATCCTCCCTGACGCCAAGGGTGCCATAACTGTGGGCAGATAGGTCACCATTCTTGAGTCAGCATCAATCCTTGGGTTGAAGGAGCTGATCCCAAGGAAAAGGCAGGAAAAGAACAGTCAACCTAGAGGCAGAGACGCTCTTGGAAGAAAATTCTTCCCAGTCCCCTAACCCCCCTCCATAATTGACTCCAAGCCTTCTGATAAGAGGCTCCTCCCGTCCTACTGTTGTTTCACAATATCTCAGACAACTCTAACTTGAAAAATTCTGATGTTGATGCCCTGACACTTACAGGTATTCAGTTCTTGCTGTCCTTGAAACCATTGCAGTCCCCTATAAGTTATGCTCTGGGAAAACTACAACAACTGCCAAGCCTTTGTCTGAAGCCAAAGAGGGTGTCTCTCATCCATACCTCACTCAAGCTAAGAGGTCTCCTGTGCTGGTAGAGTCATCCAAAGAAGCTGCTGAAATTGCTGACGCTGTATTCAAGAATGTTTCAGTTTTGCTACCTCTCCAGACTGTCTACAAGGAGTTTCCAGGCTTGAGATACATGATCAAAAAGTGGGACAAAGAGCTAGCATAAGCCCAGGACATCATGGCCGTTATTCCACGCTTTTGACGTACTACCACTTGTGTGGAAATATCCATCCAAAAGGTGAAAATCAAGGCTGTCTTGGACACTGGATCTCCTGTTAATGTTGTCTCCTTGAAGCTTTTCAAGAAGCTCAAACTTGCCCCTGTCCTAACTATCACTAGTTGTATGGTACAGCTGGGCAATCCATGACTCACACTATAGGGGCCTATTCTGCTCTTCCCATGAGGTTTGGCAAGCTACTCTTAGCTGCGCCTGCTGTTGTCTTGGAGAATGAGAGTTACAATCTCCTAGTTGGTACTCAGTTCCTTAGGGAATACAATGGAATCATCAACTTAAAGGATGACTACCTCTCTATCTTAGGGTACTCAGTCCCTCTGATCTTCAAAGATCCTGTTAAAGTACCTGAAAAGCGCCTCAAGATGTGTGCATTAGAATATCCCACTGGTGTTTTTCACTCTAAAATACTGTACCCATTCATCCAATATGAAGTGTCCTCATATGGCTTGCCCTGCGTCTGAAGGGATTCCTCTCCTGACCACTTCCACTGTAACCATTCCCCCTGGATCTCAAGCTATCCTAGACTCCCAAATATCATATGGGTTACCTGAGCACACGTTCCTAGAGTTATAATCTCCTCCCTTGCTAGGCCACAACAAACCCTACCTCTGCCTGGGAATCTTGGATGTCTCTCATAAAGACCCTGTTCAATTACTGGTAGCCAACTTAACTGCTCTTCCCATACATGTGTCTAGAGGGCAATTTGTTGGCTATGGCAAGTTGCTGAATGCTCCTGATGTCCTATTTCTACATCCCTTTGGTATGTTCCAGTATTTTAATTTACCTGAAGACAAACCCCAAGTCCTATCCTTGTTCACTGCACAAGATTTCCTGTAGCTATCCCCGGTACAACAGAAGAAGGTGCTTGATTTTCTATATTAATTCTCAGATATCTTTGCTAAAGATAGCACTGATTATGGTCTAGCCCAAGGCGTCATTCACCAGATTGATACTGGTGACGCTCCCCCCTTCCGCGCTAAACCCTATTGCCGCAGTTGCGTAGAGGACGCTCAGGTGTCTAAACAGCTCAAACTACTGCTAGACGCTGGGCTGCTGGCTCCTTCCCAAAGTCCATGGGCCTTCCCCTTGCTCATACTGAAGAAGAAGGACAGAGGTCATTATATTGTGATGGACTATTGATAACTGAACTCCTTAACCAAGAAGGATTCATACCCCTTGCCTCGTATTGATGATGCTCTCTGCCACCTTGGAGGCTTCAAATTCTTCTCTGTTATGGATCTAGCATCTGGGTACTGGCAAGTTGATCTTTCTTCCAAGGATAGGCAGAAGGCCTCTCTTATCACCTATGAAGGGATGTTTGAGCTTACCTGTATACTGCAAGGACTCTGCAATGCCCCGGCTACCTTTCAACAAGCCATGGACTCCATCCTCTGTGACCTGAAGCTCTCATGTGTCCTGGTATACTTGAATGATATAACAGTTTTCAGTGCTAACTTTAAAGATCACCTGGCTCACCTCAAAGAAGTTTTCATAAAGATTTGAGAGGCTGGCCTTAAACTGAAACCATCAAAGTGTGCCTTCTTCAAGGAACACCTTGAGTTCTTGGGCCATGAGGTGACCCAGACATGGATTTGTCCAATGACCAATAAAGTTGAGGCCATTGACAAAATGCTTCCACCCACCAACCTGCAAGAGGTACAAGTCTTTCTGGGCATGATGGGTTACTACAGACAGTTCATCCTGACTTTGCCAATACTAGCAAACCTTTGGTTCAACTGTTATGTAATGTCCCTTTTTAATGGACCGCTAGTCAGCAACAGGCCTTTGAGACCCTTAAACAAAATATCAAAGAAGCTCCCATCTTGGTGTATCCTGATTATGATAAGGAATTTATCCTATGCACTGATGCTAGCAACCTAGCTATTGGGGCCATCCTGGATCAACTAGATGATGAGGGTGTGGATCACACTGTAGCTTATACTTCTTTTGTCCTAAACAAGCACAAGAAGAATTAAAGTGTCACAGAAAAAGAGTGCCTCACTGTGTTGCATGCAGTCAAATAGTTCCACCATTATGTGTATGACACTCATTTTACTGTGGTCACTGACCACACTTTGCTTAAGTGGTTATAACATCTTAAGGAACCAGAAGGACAACTAGCTAGATGAGCTCTCTGCTTGCAAGGTTACAGCTTAACAGTGCTACATTGTCCCAGGATTCAACATCAGAACACTGATGGATTATCCAGAATGCCCATCCTTGTTCTAAACCCTGCCAAGTCTTATTGACTGTATGAACTAATTGAATATCCTTCCTCCTGGGAGAACAAGACAGAAGAAGTTTGAATCACCCTAGCCAAACTATCTGAGGACACGCTTGTTTGCAACAATCAGCTCTTCAAGAAAGTACAATATCAATACCTACCTTATGTATGACCTAGTCTTTGCCTTGTGTTGGTGCTTCAAGCTCATAAGGAGACAGGACATGGAGGCATTGCCAAGACCTATGACTGGCTCCAGAAAACCTATTTCTGGGAGAACCTTTGCCTGCTGATTCCAGACGTCATTGCTAGTTGCCACAATTGCCAGCTCCAGCAACCTCAAGATGCCTCTCACAATTTCAAGCTAGTTCCCCCTCAACACACATTTCACACTGTCAGAATTGACGCTGTAGGGCCTCTCCCCCTGCTCCTGCTCTGGTTGCCGCTTTATCCTAATTTCTGTTGATTATTTTAGCATGTGGGTATAATCTTGCCCTACTAAGAACATCACCGCCAAGACTACTGCCATCTTTCTGGTGCAAGACGTATTCTACCACCATGGCTGCCCTCAAGTATTTGTCAAGGGTCTGGATGTACAAGCATTCTGGCTACTGCCAACCTAATTAGCATCCAGCCATTGCCCAATTTGGTGCCCTTTCAATATACCATTCAACATACTGAGAATGGTAACCAAGCAATATCACATGACAATCCAAGTATCCAGTGGCCCAAACCCATCCTGCACATGACCAAACCCTAGGTTTGATCCAACTAAATCTCTGCCACAGCCCAATCTATAAAAGTCTAAAATATTATCCAATAAAAGATACTTCTCTTCTCTCCTAATTCCATATTTGAAGCTTCTCCATAAGGCGCTACTTATCACTGGTAGCAGCTACAGATTTTTTACCACACCCATGAAAGAGAAAATGACTGACCAAAATCCGCCCACCTTTGCTCACGTACTCAACCAGGCCACATCCCAGGAGACCTGGAAAACGTACTTCCACGCCCACAACATCAACAAGAATATACCTAGTGGATGCACTGTATTTGAAGGTCTGGTCATGCCCAAAGCATGCGCCAAGATAATTCAATACAGTTGCTCTCTCCAATCACAAACAAATACACAACCACCTATCACAGGTTAAGTTACCAACACCAAATACATTATTATTGACAAGTTCTTTGGTAAAAAAAAGGAAAACATCATCAACTGGCTAGACCACTCAGCCGCTAAACTCCGCGCCAGCCGCATCCCCCATGAGAAATGGGTCCAGGAAGCCAGCAAGCGCCTGTACAAGGCTGCAGCTAACTGGTTTGCCACCTGGGTTGCTCACAAACTGACAACCAGTTTGAAAACTGGGAAGAGTTCAAAGCAGACATCACACACAGCTTCTGCGTCACTGAATCCCTCCAAGACATTGCAATACAGCTCAGTGATCTTCCTCAGAAGACCACTATCACAGCTTACGTCAATGAATTCAAGGAAATACACTGCAAAACCCAAAACCCAGCACAAGCTGACAGCGTACATACCAGAGCCTAATTCATCAACAGAATGAACCCCTCTGTTGCTGTCCTCATCTGTCCAGAGGCCAACACCTCCATGCCTGCGCTCATTGCAGAAGCCAAGCGTGCAGAGAAACGCGCAAACATGGTATATGCTTCACGCAACGGCAATTGTTACTCAAACAGCAATGGCAGAGAAAACTGCAATAGCAATAAACGCCAAAACACCAATCATAGCAACAGCAAAGCCAATTGCATCAATGGTAATCACAGCCAAAGCGCAAACCACTCCCTTCCCAAAAAAGAGGACACTGCCTGTGGTACTCTTACTACAATAATTAGGGAAAGTCTGTTGGTTGGTTGACATTCTAGGCTTTTGATAGTGAGATTGAAGGACAATCTAGGTTTTGGTTGATACACTTGGTATTGGACTAGTCAGATATCAGACAAGTGGAGATAATACAAAGTAGTTGGCCTGAAGAACAACAAAGGGTTTAGAGTAGTAGTGACAGCAATTACTTGAAAGCAAATACTCAACAAGTGACTTCTAGTCAAGCTTAGTTGGCAGTTTAGTTGATGGGAGGAGACTAGCCTTTGTAGTCCTTATATTATACACTCAACAAAGTAATCAATGGTGTAGCTTAAAATAAGGGGGGTATAACGTATATATTTATTGAGAAGAAGAGAAGGGGTTTAAATACTACAACTTACTTGATAACTCAAGGTAAGTTGGTCATTGCTTGGGGATTGAGAGAGGGGGAAATGAATGTGAATATGGAAGATCAGCCCAACAATAAGGAGAAGGTGGAACAGCCCCAGCAGCACAAGGGGGTTAATGAGGCTGAAGGTTGGGGTAGTTGATCTGCAACAACAGTTGGTGAAAAGTTTGGTGAAGTAATTTAACTGAGAATTGGTGTACTTTTGATCTGAATCAAGTTGTTGGGGTTAATCAATCTGGAAGTTAGTTGTTATCATACACATCTGGAATGATGGCCCTACTGAGACGACAATCTGGATCCTATTCAGTCAGGAAGCACTCAACAACAATCAGGATTCCAGCGACCAACTGGTGATGAGTTTCACCACACTGCCAAAGTAAACAACGCTGAAATAGCAACCTGCTATGAATCTGACCCCACATTCTCTGACCTTGAAGGTCTCAAAACAGAGGAACAGGGAAAAGAGGAGGGGGAACAGGCTTAAGTGCCCCTGTCTCCCCCCAACACAATAAGAAACTGTACCAAGGCACACCCTTTGCTGCTTGCATCCCATGTGTCCCACAATCCTCCATTTTTATGAACTTAAAAATTAAAGATTGCTCACAACTTCTTGTCTATCCATGCACTTACAAATCACATACACATAAAATTTTATTTGACTCTGGTGCACAACTCACTATGGTTAGAAAACCATTTGTAACCAAGTACAAAATACCAGTTGTCAAATCCAACTTCAAATACGCCAGAATGGCAGATAAATCAAAGGTTCTACTTGAAGGCAAAACAACTCCCTTCATAATTGACCTCCAAGGTATACAAACTTCCATCAAAGGACTTGTCATGAACAACATAAGCTACAAAATTTTAGCAGGCATGGACTGGTTCACCCGAGTGAACCCCAGTGTATGTTGGAAAACAAAAACCATGACCATCAAACACAACAAAGTCAACGTCAACATCCTCAAAGAACCCAACAACCTCATTCTAAGAGACACAGTATTTGTCCAGGTCATAAACCAAGACAACTCTGAACGTCTAACTAAAGATAGTACCCTCCACATAATGAGGTACACCAAATTCAATAACATACAAACAACAAAAATTCAATGCCCAGAACTTATGGCACTCCTAAACAAAACGCTCATGTATTCAAAGAAGAACTCACAGAGTTACCCCCCAAACAAGAGGTCAAACATGGCATCAACCTATTTAAAGCCATGCCTAAACCTGCACCCCTCTACAGACTCTCTCCCATGGAGACCCAAACCCTCAAAACACACATTGAGAACAATCTAGCAAAATGATTCATTTGCCTGTCTGAATCCCCGTAGGGGCAGCAGTGTTCTTTGTAAAGAAAAAGGAAGGCACTTTGCGTCTAGTAACTGACTACAGAGTACTAAATGCAAGCACAGTAAAGAATAAATACCCTCTTCCACTTATAAAGAATCTGTTTTCAAGACTCTCAGGAGCCAAATTTTTCTCCAAAATTGACCTCACCACAGGGTACAACCAGGTTAAAGTAATTGAAAAGGACATACTAAAGACTGTTCTGTACACAATTTGGATTCTTTGAGTGTAGGGTAATGAACTTTGGGATGACCAACGCTCCTGCAACGTTTGTCACCATGATGAACCAAGAACTAAATGGTCTTTCAACTACATTTTGCTACCTTGAAAATATCATCACATTATCAAAAACAAAAGAGGAACACCTCATGCATGTCTGCAAGACACTTGATTGACTCGCAAAGCACAAACTTTATGCAAAACCAAGTAAGTGCCAATTTATGGAAAAGGAACTCCTGTTCTTGGGCCACATTGTCTCTGACGGTGGCATCAAAGCAGATCCATACAAAATTAAAGCCATAAATAACATGCAACGCCCCACCTCCGTGAAACAAGTAAGATGCTTTCTTGGTATGGTAGCTTACCTAAAGAAATACATCAAATACTGCAGAAAACTAACCACACCAATCAATGACCTAACCAAAGGTAATTCCAAAAAGAAATTCATCTGGACTCCAGAATGTGACAAGAATTTCCAACTATTAAAACAAGCTTTGATCAAAGCACCAATCTTGCAATACCCTAATAACAATGGGTGCTACAAGCTTGAGTCAGACACTAGTGATACCGCCATTGGCGCAGACCTACGCATCTGCCAGCCAGGGCAGCAAGATTTCCTGCCAGTATGTTACAAAAGCAGAAAACTAACAAACACTGATCAAAGGTACCCAATACCTGATAAAGAATTTTAGCAATATATCACATATGCAAGAAATGGAGATGTTACTCAGAAGGACATTTAAACGTCTGAGTACTAACTGACCATAAATCTTTAATCTATTCAAAACTCAGAACACACTTGCACAACAACAAGCCAAATGGATGTCCCTGCTAGAGCAGCTCAATTTGGACATCCAATACAAAAAGGGGGCAGAGCTGGTCACAGCTGATGCTCTCTCTAGGCTATGTCAGCCTAGAGAGGATCATCCTGACCACCTGGACCCTGACTGGCCAAACTCATACAACACTGAGTATAAAACTAAAGGGAAAGACCCCTCAACACACCAACTGACCCACAATACATTAGTAAGGAATGAAAAGTATTTCCATGTATCAAATGGCACTATATACTAAATCATTAACAACAAACATGTCCCTTACATCCCACTTGCACAAAGATTTAACACCATATTAAGACATCACCGCCTACTAGGACACACAAAGGCTAACAACCTATACCTCACATTAAAAGAGATAATATGGTGGCCAACCCTCAAACAGGATATAGTTGATGTTCTGAAAAAGTGCACAGTGTGCAAGAAACACACCAGCACAAAGGCTCCCCAGCCAACAGTCAACCCAGTACCTGACCCTGAACCATTCAAGGTTTGGGGACTAGACGCAGTGGGCCCTTTCCCAGAAACAAAGACAAACCAATGTTTCTTAAGTGTAGCTATCAGCTTTGCCACACGCTGGCCCATCTGCTGGGCAACAAAGGACCATAAAGCAGAAACCATAAGCCGATTCATTAATAAAGCAATCATAGTCAACTACAGCACTCCAGACTACATCATAACTGATGGAGCAACCAAGTTATCAGGTCATTTAGTAAACAACAACTTAAAATCCAAAAACATTAAACATTCCTCAACCTCTCCATACAGGCCACAGGCCAACAGCAGAGTAGAACGCCTAACGGGCAGCCTTATTAGGACCCTAGAGAAAATAATGGATGGCAAAGCCAAAGACACATGGCCACTATACATGAAACATGCATTACTAGTATCCAGGGACCACACCAATCAAGGGACAGGTCATTCACTGTTTGAGCTAACCTAAAGATACAAACCAGAAATAACTACCCGCAACAAGCAGCCATACATAAAGATCCCCCTGGGGAAACCCCCTACAGTAGAACAAGTACCAAATCTACAACACATACGCCTCAAAGGTAAAATAGCAGAAATAAAAAGGCTCAAAACACAAAAGTTAACCTCCACAGAGGAACCACTTCCCATTGACTCCCCCGTCTGGGTTCTAGCTGGCAACAGAAAGAAACTAGACTCAGTACACAGGGGACCATGAAGAATCATCAAGCACAGACCAGATCACAACATCTATCTAGTAAAATTCTGAGGTGCCAAAACCCCAATTGTCAATAAATATCACAGAACCTGTCTCTGCCTTATTAAAGGAGAACACTTGATCCAGTTGGTGCCCACTAGTAAACAACTCCAGGAACATCAGGCAGCAGCCGTCAAGACAAAGCCCCCTCCTAATGCACCAGAGTAACCCCTTAAGGGGGTGTCAAGGGTCTGGATGTAAAAGCATTCTGGCTACTGCCAATCTACTTAACATCCAGCCATTGCCCAATTTGATGCCCTTTCAATATACCATTCAACATACCAAGAATGGTAATCAAGCAATATCACATGACAATCCAAGTATCCAGTGGCCCAAACCCATCCTGCACATGACCAACCCCTAGGTTTGATCCAACTAAATCCCTGCCACAGCCCAGTCTATATAAGTCTAAAATATTATACAATAAAAGATACTTCTCTCCTAATTCCATATTTGAAGCTTCCCCAAAAGGCGCTCCTTATCATATTGGTGTCTGAAAATGGGACTAATTTTGATGCCAAGTTGGTAACCTCTGTTGTTGAGGCCTTGGGATCCCACCAATCTTTTTCTTTGCCCTATAATACCTCTACCAATGGGGCAATTGAGTGTGCAAATTCAACTCTGGTTTCTATCATGAGGAAACTCACTTATTCTGACACTGCCAACTGGGATCTATACTTACCTGCTGCTCTCTTTGCTTATTGCCTTAGCAAACATTTTGTCACCAAATATTCCCCCCTTTGCTATGCTGTATGGGCATGAGGCTACCACTCTGCCGCTCTTGGGCCCCCCTACTCTCCTCTGATAAGGCCATGAATACTGACAACCATATCAAAGATCTAGTCAACCACATAATTGACACACAGGCCACTGCTTATACCTCTGTGTATAAGCACAAGATGATTGAGCTCTCTCCTGACAATGCAGGGAGCTCTCCTTTGCCTGAGTTCAACATTGGGGATCACATTCTCTACTATCAGCATAGAGTAGGAGGACGCGCTCACAAGTTAGACACACTGTGGGTTGGGCCTTTGGAAGTGACATTCAAACTAGGGTCAGAGTACACTGTGAAACTCCTCTCTAGTGGTTGTCTGTTTGCCCGAGTGCATATCAAGTTTCTCTACAAGTACTATCCCCTAAGTCTAATCTAGAAGGGGGCAATGTTATGAATGCTGCTATTCACACTGTTTTGATTTTGCCTTTGATGGATTATTTTGAGGATGAATATCTCTCTTTTTCTTTTGCCCCTTGAAATGAGTCTATATCTAAACTGGGAAATATGGTTGTTTGGTTTCCTGATTCTGCGCAACTCACTTGCCCCACTCATGCTTGTGGCAAGTGATCCTACTGTCCATGTACTGTTTTGTGATAAAGCTACACAGTTATTGTGAATGCTGCCATTCACTATGTTTTGATTTTGCCTTTGTTGGGTTCTTTTGAGGACAAATCTCTTTCTTTTGCTTTTGCCCTTTGAAATGAGGCTGGTTCTGCATTGGGAAATACAATTGTTCAGTTTCCTGATCCTGCGCAACTCACTTGCCCCACTCATGCCTGTGGCAAGTGATCCTACTGTCCTGGTATTGTTTTGTGGTATTGTAAACACTATATATTCCATTTCCTATTCTCCAATAAAATTAATTTCTATTCAAATTTTTGTTTTTGTGTCTCCATGTACTTTGGCGCCTCTCTAGCCACGTCTAGTAGATATTATTCATTCAGGGCTACAAGGTAATTGCATAGCCTTCCCTGCCATTCTAACCAAGACTTAGTACAAATTAAATCCTAAGGTTAGGATTCCCTGTTGTGTGTCTGTACCCTGCCTCAGAACACAACAGAGAGGAAGGGCTTGAAGTGCTTCTAGAGAGCCACCACCACGTCAGGTGGCATTGGGAGCTGCCAGCTTATAGAAGATTGAATATATCTTCTGTATCATGAGGGAGGTCTTTTTTCACCTTGTTATCAAATCATCCAAACACCACCTTGGCTGGATTAAGAAATAGAGAGTATGACAGGAGGAAGAGGAGTCTTGCTGGAAAGTTAGAGAGTTTATGGATTGATGTGTGGTTACTTTTATGGATTGGTGAAAACTCTGGCACAACAGAATTGAATTTCTGGATCCCTACATTGTTGAGCGCAGCAGTGTTGGTTAACCATCTATAACTGATCCATAAGCATTCCTTGGCATCTTGGAGAAGATCAGCAATGATTCATACTTTGGATCCTTTCATATTGATGTCAAGTTTATACTTCTGTGAAGTATAATAAACAAAATAAAGGGGAAGATTAAGAAGAGAATGATACTTTATTAGATATGAATATAGGGTATTATATAGTATCATGACAAGCCACATGCCATATATGTACGTCATGGAGATCATGGGGCTTATCTGAGTAATGTTTCTCTTGAGTCACAAGGCTTAATCAAGTTGTGTTCCATATAGGACCTGGATTGAGTAGTCCCTGTCATAGATGATTAACTGATAATGGTGCCACCAGTTTATTGACTGGGCAGTGAACCACTCAGTGAGCTGCTTGGTGATTTACTTGGGGCGTTAATTCCCCAAGAGGGAGTAATCAAAGATGTTGTGACATCTCCCCCTGGGGTGCTGGAAGGCGGAGCCTTGGGAATCTTCTTGAGGGTATCTGGTATACGGGCTTGATATTGATCCAGTTTGGCGTTGGGTACAGGGAGCCTTGAGTTTTTTTGGGCTGCTCTTGCCTTAAACAAACAAATTTGGTCATGATGCATATGTTTTAGTTTGGTTTGAGCTCCAATCCCTTTGATGAGGTAGGTGTTATTGGGCTTCACCTCCATGACAATGCCTGGTCTGCGTAACCCTGGGTCTAATTTGTGTTGGTTGTGGTTGACAACCCAGATCTTGTCTCTGACTTGGAACCTTTCTTGTTGCAATGGGATTGCTTCCCGCTGAACCCTTTGTTGTTCCATCACTTCTTGGTCCTTTCTGGCTTGTAGTACTTTTGGGTCATTACTGTCTGGTATCTTCTTTGGAAGTGGCAGTTGTGTCCTGTGGTTGTACTGACAAGTGAGGGTTTCTGACCATAGACAAGTTCATAAGGGCTTTTGCCCGTATTGCGGTTGACTCATGTTCTGCAGACCATAAGGGCGGTTGGTAGCATGTCAACCCAGGCTTTTGGATTGTTGGCAGACAACTTACTGAGGGCTTCCACTAAAGAGCTGTTTAGTTGTTCTACACGTCCATTTGCTTGTGGGTGATATGGGCTGGCTGTGACGTCTTTTATTCCATTTTTGACAAGATAGATGTTGGTGTCAATAGCTTTGAGTTCAGTGCCTCCATCTGTGATTAAGAGGTCAGGCTTTCCAAACTTTGCTATGATCTCCTTGCCAATGAATTGTCTCACGTCATTGCCTTTGTGCTCTTTTGTGGCTTGTGCTACGGGCCATCTGTTTGCATAGTTGATGGCTGTGATGATGTACTTCTTGCCTTTGCTTTCACCAGGCATAGGTCCCACTGATATCCAACAACCATACCTTAAAGGGTTGCATGATGGATACGGGTACTACTGACTTGGGTGAAGCTTTGGTTTGTGTGTACTTCTCACAGACCTTGCATTATTACAGTACCTCTCTGATATCATTTAGCATGTTGGGTCACCAGTAGTGAGTCTTGAGATATTCATGCAAGTTTATGCTGCAAATGTGGCCCAAGTCTCTGTGATAACGGAGAATTGTGTCAATCTTTTGTGTTGACGGGATGTAGGGTATAGTGTCACCATTTGGAAGGATTCAGTGAAGGGTACCATATATGTTTTTGAACAGATGTTTGTTCTTGAGGACTTTCTCTTGAATTTTTATTGGTGCGCCAGGTGGGAACCCTTCCTAGAGATTCCCCATGATTAACATGGGCCAACCAGGGTTGCCATCAGTGCAAAGAATGTGTTTATTGTATATCCTTGATAGGGCGTCTGCAGTAAGCATCTCTCTGCCTGGCTTGTATTCAATTTGCATGGGGTATCTCTGTATGAGACTCATCCATTTGGCTTGTCTTCTTGGCAGGTGTTGTTGTGTTTTGAAGAATATCAATGACTTGTGGTCAGTAAATACTTTGAATGTCTGGGCTCCTTCCAGATAGCATTGCCATTTCATGAGGCAGTGTATGATGGCAACTAATTCCTTATTGTGTATAGGGTATCTTTGTTTACCGTCTGATAGCTTCCTTGATTCATATGACACAGGAAGGAAGTTCTTTTGGGCTGTTTGGATACAGAGAACTCCTCCTATGGCATAATCAGAGGCTTCGGTTTCTAGCTCATAGATCCTCTCACAGTTTGGGTATTGCAGGATGGGGGAGGTAACCATGCGCTCTTTCAGTTGGCAGAAATGTTGATCTTGTAAAGGTGTCCAGACAAATTTGGTTGTTTTCCCAGTGATGGCTGACAAGGGGGCTTTCAGAGCGCCCCAGTCAGGGAGGAACCTGCATACATAGGCTACCATTCCAAGGAAAGTGCAGAGTTTGCTCTGGTTCCTTGGAGCTGGCATCTCTGTTATAGTGCGTATTTTGTCTGGATCTGGCTTGATACCGTCCTTGCTGATAATATGGCCAAGTAATGGAAGTTCAGTTGAGAAGTACTTGCATTTGGACGGTTTGGCAATCAATTAGTTTTATTGCAGGGTACAGAGGACTGCACAGACCTCTTCCCAGTGTTGTTGTAGGTTGGGACTGTAAATGATGATGTTGTCCAGGTAGATGATTGCTCTTTTCCCAATGTGTTCCTTGAATACTTCTTTCATGAAGGTTACAAAGGTACTGGGAGCGTTTGTTATGCCAAAATTGAGGACAACACATTCAAAGGACCTGTATTTAGTTTGAGATGCAGTCTTTGGAATGTCTTCAGGTTTTACGCAAATTTGGTGATATCCTGCTGTCAAATCAATTTTTGTGAAGATTTGGGACCCCCAGGGCATCAAAAAGGTCATCAATTAGGGGCAGGGGATACATGTTCTTTATTTTGACCTTGTTGAGGGCCCTGTAGTCTGTGACCAAGAAGAGGCCTCCATCTTTCTTTGCCACAAAGAAGATAGCAGCACCAAAGGGTGATTTTGAGGGTCTGATGAGGCCTTTCTTGAGTGCTTTGTCAAGGTAAGCTTTCAGAGTGCCGTCTTCTTGTGGTGTGAGGTGGTAGATGGGTCGTGCTTTAGGCACTCTACCTTTTAGGTCAATCTTGTGTTGTATACCCCAATCAGGGGGCAACCTGGGTAGTGTTTCTTGGAATACAGAGGGAAATTCCTTGACTAGCTGGTCTCTAATTGTGTTCTGTTTGTGTTGAGTTCCTGTGTTTTTGAAGTGTATGACCTCATACGTACATGTGCTCCAATTTATTTTGCTGATGTCAGTTTCTTTCTCCGTTTCCATGATCTTTACAAATATGTGGTCCCTCATGAGGGTGTCAAGATGTGTCAGGTACATGTGATGGTGGACTTCTCCTCGCTGGATAGTGAGGGTGACACTGTCCCAGTTGATGTGAGGCTTTGTCTTTTGCATCCAATCTAATCCAATCCAAGTATGAAATTGTATTTGGGGATTGGTATGATGGGGCCGCTAATTGTTGTTTGGACGACTCCAATTTGGGCCCGGAAAGGTTTTATCTTGTGGGTAACTGGTGTGCTGCAGTTGTCTGCCATGATGACTTTCTTGACAATACTTCAAATGATAGGTAACTTCATGAGGTCTGCAAAACTCTTGTTAATGAGTGATTGATTGGCTCCAGTGTTGAATAGTGCTGTGCCCTGGTATCTGCAAAAACGGAAAGGATAGATAAGGAGTTTATTTCCAGATTGGGCGGCAAACAGTAGAGGATTGCTGGAGGGAACCTGGATCATGGTGATTGAGTCCATGTCCTGTTCTCTGTATGAGACTTGTGAAGAGGGGGAGAGCGGCTTGCCTAAGCACTCCCCTGAGCTTTTCCCTCCTCGTTGGTATCTTTGGTGCTGGCCTGGTTGGCTTGTGCAGTGTGATTCCTGTTTCAAGGACGGGTACTGTTGGCTCAGTTGTTTTGCTTATTGGGGCGAGGCTCTCTCTTAGCTGCAGGGTTTTCCTTGCGCTTGTTGGTGGCTTGTAGATTGTCAGACTTCTGAGGTGTGTGTTTTCCTTCTAGGAATACATCCTTGAGGTTCTTGCAAAGGGTCATGCCAAACTGATGTCTAATGTGTGTGAGAAGGCCCTTGTAGAAGTCCAGGCATGGTCCAGGTTCATCAAAGTTGATGGTGTTGGGTGCACGGTCACATAGTCCTTCATATGCTGCAATGTATTCTTTGATGGTTCCTGTCATTTTGAAGGTTTGAAGTTTGGTCATAATCACCACGTCCAAGTCCTTCATGGAGAACCTTTTGAGAAATGCGGCCTTAAACACTTCCCAGTTTTCCTTTTGGTCAGGATGTTGGGCTAGTCATTCAGTAACAAAGCGTGAAGCAGTCCCTGTGACATGGAGGGAAATTTTGCTGACCCAGAGTCTTTGGGGGTACTCCACTTGTTTGAACTTGCTCTCGGTGCTGTTGAACTAAATAGAAGCATTATCACAGCATAGTCCTGCAAGGGCGCCAATCTCAGCGGTACATAAGGGTTGAAACACAATATTGGGTATCTCAGGTTGTGTAGGCGCTGTTGTGGTTGGTGTGGTAGGGAACAGTCTGCGGGTTTTGAGAGTGTTGTACTGGTCAATAGGTACAAGGAGACTATCATATATGACAAGGCCTGGGAGGACAGCTTGTCCTACTTTGTAATCTCTCCAGTCATTAGGGAGTGACATTGTTTGGGTTCTTTTCTTGGGGGGAATTTTTCCTTTGAGTTGGGTAGGTATGGATAACCTACCTGTGCTATCACTGTCAATTTTATACTTCTGGGAAGTATAATAAACAAAATAGAGGGGAAGATTAAGAAGAGAATGATACTTTATTAGATATGAATATAGGGTATTATATAGTATCATGACAAGCCACATGCCGTCCATGTACGTCATGGAGATCATGGGGCTTATCTGAGTAATGTTTCTCTTGAGTCACAAGGCTTAATCAAGTTGTGTTCCATTTAGGACCTGGATTGAGTAGTCCCTGTCATAGATGGTTAACTGATAATGGTGCCATCAGTTTATTGACTGGGCAGTGAACCACTCAGTGAGCTGCTTGGTGATTTACTTGGGGTGTTAATTCCCTGAGAGGGAGTAATCAAAGATGTTGTGACATTGACCTAAACCACTGGAACCAAGAAGTGCTACCATCAAACATGTTTGGGATCTGATAGCGTCTCTACCTGCTGCACCATCCTTTGATGCCTTCTTGACTCACCCATGGTTAGCTCTGAGTGAGGAGAAAAGGTTCATCTTTATATAAGAAGAGGAAACTTCCTGTCTTCTTTAGGGAAAATCATGTTTCAGTGTAGCCTTTCCAACCCCCTATAGTCTTTTTGCTGTTCCAGTTATATGAAAAAAACACCCAATACCTCCCACAAGAAGCCCAAATCAACCACAGTTTTGTATAAGAGTGTTTTCTAAACAAGCTCACTGAAATCTGTGGCTAACATCAACTGGGCAGAGAGGGGACCCAGGTGGAAATCTCTGGCTACCCACCAGTGAATTGCATGGGTGCGCACAGGCTGCAGGAGCTTGGGGTGCTGTTTGGCCTTTAAGAGCTTCACAATTCAACCATGCCCCCAGTACTTGGTATTGGCTTGGGCAGCATATCCTGCTGGGATACCAATTTGGTCCCAGTCACTGGGCTGGACATCCCATCAATCAAGCGGTTGATAACCACCCCACACTCACTTCTGGACAACCAACACCTGCCCTTGGTGGATAGTATGACATCTAAGCTATCAGGGTTAATACACAGAAGGTGACCTTTGTGTATAACACAGTATCATTCTTGCTTACAACAGCCCTGTCAATTGTGGAATATACTGCAGGCACAGATGGCTCTTCAGCGGTGGCCAATGGCTCATAGAAAGTATCAAAAATTCAGGGGCAGGAAATGGAACCCCTGGGATCCAGAGTGTAGGCTGTGTTACAGCTGGGTAAATGGTAGAGGTGTATCTAACCTATTGTTCCTGATGACCCTGGTATAGGAGACTTTAGTGGCAGGCTGTGAGAGTGGCTTCTGTATGAGATTCAAGCTGCTGTTCCTGGCTTGTGATGCAGGAGGTGGTTGGCTGGCGCTGGCACATTGAGAGGCCTGTGTATCAATATTGATGTGCCCATTCTGTGTTCTAGGTCTATTTTTGGACCCTCTGGGGCACCCTCTTGGACAGGCTTTCCTGCAGACTGTTGCAGGAGCTGGTTGGGAATGGGATAGTCTGTCCATAAAAATAAACATGGTCTAGGTTAAATATGTGTCTTATTTAGATTTTGGTTTGGTTCTGGGTTGTGGTTTTCTCTTTGTTTGGCCTTGAATAGAACAGAGTTTCTATATCTGTGATTTGAAGCATATGATATTTTACTAGAGCCTGTTTTAGACAATTTTGCTTTTTGCTAGATTCTTGTATCTAAACATGGTATCAAGATTGAATTTTTCATTTGATCTTAGTCATAGAAGAGCTTCTTGATTCAGTTTAGTGCTTCCTAGTTTACTTCATGTGTATTCAAACTGGATTAAAAATCCCACAGTTGTTATTTGAGTTTACCAATGGCCTTCATTTGTGATTTGAAGTTTGTTTCTTGGATTTGACAATCCCACAATCTCAAAAAAACATAGTAAACTTAATAAAGCTGGTTGGCGGACTTGAACACTTTGAATCTGATTCCAGTTGATTTATTTGTCCACTTGAAACATGTGGCTTAGCTTGAAGTTTACAAAGTGTCTGTGAGATCCTGCAATTTAAAATATTCAAATAAAGATACAAAGAACTTGATCTGATTAAAAAAGGCCAACCCGCAAAAGTGATTCGAAATTTAGACCAAGGATTTGGCAATCCCGCATTTCTACCATTAGGTTCTGGTAGCACTTGGGATATTTTCAGTTACTGTTATAGGTTACAGTTTTCAATTCTAAAATTGATGGATTGGTCTTTAAAACATCTTTTAAGCCAAAGATCAATTAAAGTTTTGGGATTGATTGTGTTTTAACAATTCTGAATAATTTGAATAAGTTATAAGATATCCAATCTGGCGCTTAGGCATAGCAAGAAGAATAATGACCTACTTGTAAAAGTGGTCGCATGGATAGGTCGGCATGAAAAGGGCCAATCGATTAATTTATCGGATAATTGTGAAGATTTCATAGCCAATCATAAGGTGCAGGGTAAGATTTGATGTAGAAAATGGATGCATGTCGGGTAATTTATTAGCCTTCTTTAGAAGTTAATCAGTCAGGAGTGGGTTATGTCCTCAAGGCACCTTGAGTATAAAGAGGTTGACTAGTTTTCAAGTGATCGATTATGGTTTTTGAAATAGCAATGGTTGGAGGGGTACTAATGCTTTTGTGGTGGGCAGCCAATGTCGTCTACAGTCTGTTCTTTAGCCCGTTGCGACATCTGCCATCGCCCGCCATCTTCCAGTTGTGTCCGCTGTATTACCAATACCTCGCGGCAAGGGGCGACGCGCCATTCCGCCTGCTCCACTACCACCTTTGCTATGGCAAAGTGTTCCGAATTGGATGGAACTACGTTGTGTTTGTAGATGGGGCTGCTTGCCAGACCTTGTATGCTACGTATAGCTTCGAGAAGTCTAGCGCGTTTTACAAGATATTTGCTCAATTCGGAGACTCCATCTTCTCCACTTCATCACGCTCCTTGCATAGCTTCAGGAAGAAGGCGGTGGCCCCTGCCCTGACAAGGACAGCAGTTTTCAACATGGAAGACAAGATTAGGGATGTTGGCGTTGTTCCGTTGATGAGGAAGATGGGGCAGACGGAGCAAGCAGACATCTATCATCTCTTCCATTTCATGTCTTGGGACACAATGCTGCAAATCATTGCTGGCCACAACTTGAATATGCTAGAGTATGGCAACCATCCCGTGGCTGATTGGATCTCAGCAACCCTTGGGTTCAACATGCTCTGCTACCTATTCCCCCCTGCCAGTTACTTCCGCCCAAGCTACGTCAAGCATCTTCACACCATGTACACCGACATCCTCAATACCTTCTATGCCACACGTGACAATCATGACAAGCGGCTCCTGGACCACTTTGTTGACTTCAAGGACCATGCCACAGGCGAGAGTATGGACTACTCCGGCGTGTACGCGGAGTTGCACAACTTTCTACTGGCCAGCACTGACACCACGGCAAATGCAATGACTTGGATTGTCCACATGCTCATGGAACATCCCCATATCCAAGACAAGCTCCACAAGGAGATTGATGACGCCAAACTAGCACCAGACGCCAATGGATATATCAACTCTTTGCAGTGTGCAGATCGCCTTCCCTACCTCGCTGCCGTCATCAAAGAGACCCTGCGCTTTCTCCCCACCGCGTCTACCACTTTCGCACGCATCGTCCCCCCCGGCGGTCGCGAAGTCCTAGGCCACTTCCTCCCCCAAGGCGTAAGTTGAAAGCAAAGACTCTAACATCAAAGACGGAATGTGCCATCTCCATCTATACTCTCCACCACTCACCCCTGCTATGGGATCGCCCCGAGGAGTTTCTCCCTGACCGGTGGTTCAACGATTCAATAAAGCGTGATTCCCGCCACTTCTCTCCCTTCCTGCTTGGACCTCGAGCGTGTATCGGAAAAGAGTAAGCATTGAACTGATCTCTCATCAAATTTAGGCTGGCCAACATGGTAATGCACCTCGTCATCACCAACCTGGTGCGCTGCTTCCGTTTCTCAAAACCCGACATGGCCAACAAGGTGACCCCCTGCGCCACCCCAATCATGAAGCCTGCCAAGAACCACCTCTACGCTCATATCCATCCTAGAATCGGGAAGGGATTCTCCAATATTTGATCCCATATTTGATGCCTGAATTAAAGCTCCTATATTTTTTTAATTTAAACAAGAGTCAAATCTATTGCCCTACAGTTGCATCTAATTCAAAAACAACATACCCGAGCTATTTAGATCTACCAAATCATGATATTTAATTAAACTGCATCGTTTAGAAGAAAGCTACCCAAACTTAAAAGGCAAACCCCTAGATATTGAAACCAACACCAGTGATCTTTGGTGCAGTAGTACACCATCTCAGATGTTTTTCAAAGTAGGGTCCTAGTTTATAAAAGCAATCCTTTAAAAAATATCAAACACTTATCTTTTACACAGTGGTTTCTATTACCCCATCTCAACAAACCCTATCACAGAAACAGCATCACAAAAAGTTAAACTTTGGGGATCTGGATAAGGTTCATTAGTACTAAATTTCTTACAAAACTTCCTCAAAAGCATCATCACAAAAGACACTATCCAGAAATCCAGCATTTAGAACCCATCAACAATAGAGCTTTTGAAGACAAATCTGAGCCTTTCCCATACCAGCTGGGAATAAAGTATGATATAGACTTGAAGGTACTTACCCAACTCTTAAGATTTGAGGGGATGTAAAGGGGAGCACAATTTAACCTTGTGAGCTTGAGACTAATGGTGCAGGGCATTGTTTGGGGAAGAACAGGTGCCAACCACTTATGGCTCAACCATTCTTGTTTTAAAACAGGCCAGGAGCCCAGAAGACTTGACCAGAATGAGTGGATTTTTTAAACAAAAAAACAGCTGGAGTGCTATGGGGACCCATGAAAAGGGCAAATGAGGACAGGTAAAAGCAAAAGAAGGAAACTGGTCCATCAACCCAAAGTTCAAGAGGAAGCAGGAAAAATTCTGAAATAGGAAAAGCAAAAGGTAATCCAAAAACATTATGTTAACATGGTTATATAAATGGATCTTAAAGCCAGAAAGGAAGTCCCTTTGAGCTGCTTAAAAAACAAAAGCTTCAAAACATTCAATAAGGCATTGGATCTCCAAGTATAACCATAAGAAAATGAAAGTGACAGAAACTGTGACAGAAATGCAGGAGTATTAACATCTGAAATAAGAATTGTGAGGGATAAAGATCCATATCCAAAAACCATTAAAGATAAGCCAAAGATAGGGGGAAATACTGTTTAGTGAAATTTCAAAAGTAAACTTAGAATTGATTGTAATAACCAATTCTAACCATAACACAGCAAGGTAAAGTGCTTGGGAGAGGAGCAAAGAGTCTTCAGAATAGAATTTAGAGCATTGGAGGACAGGGGTGTCCTCCAATCACATTTATTATTGATGGCCCTCGACATTGTAGAGTTCAGGGATAGAGTCTGTGAGACGTTTTCCTAACAGCCATTAACAAGACGGTTAGCAAACAAGTTAACAGGAAGGTGGCGCAAAATCCCCAGCAGGGGAAGCATTCTGGAACTTTGAAACCAAACAAAAGTGTAGGCTTATATTTCAGAAAGCTTTGCCAGAGCTTTTAGGGAGGGCTCAGCTCTTGCAAGCTGAATGAAATCAAGGCCTACATATATACCAAACTTGGCTAAGCTTTTCATTTCCACAGCCATCATCTGAACCCAAACTTGATCAAGCTTTCCATGACCATGACCATCATCTGAACCCAAATTTAACTTAGCTTTCAGTCATTGCCAAATATACTGTATCTGATTAGAGATGAAACATTTGGTGCTCAATTTCTGGACTCTTTTTTTGTAACTATAGTGTAATGTGTGACTTGGTGATTATTTCAACTTATCTCAACCAGCTCCAACTCAACAGATGAATCTCTAAATGGCTCTGAAGCAGCTGCCACCCACTTTTCATCAACAGGTTTATTTAGATCATTTGACTCTGTTAAAGTTTTAGGCTGTTTTCTTTTTGGCTTTGGCTTTTTGATTGGTACAAATAATGGCTGGTGTTATGGAGACTGCAGTGACAGAAGTGGGGTAAAAACAGATAGGACCCAAGCCAGAACTTTGCCACAAGAAAAACCAAAATAGAGATTGTTTATAATAGCAGTAAAAACAAAAAATAAAGGGTGGCTCTGACCCTTTGACCCAGATGCAACATCTCTGTTGTGAATAGTTGAGTTAAAGTAAAAATTCAACCTCCTGATGGTTCTTTTACAGTGCCTAGAAAATGGCATCTTGTTGTAACTGTGCTGTTCTAGCAGAGTTACATGGGAAAAATATTTAGAAGATAGATAATAATCTTTATTGAGAGATAATGATTATATAGTTCATGTGAATCAAGGATAGAAGGAACAAGATTGGTGATCACACAGCTGGATGGAAGAAGGGGGTGGCTTGATCCTGATAATGAGTCAAGCGCCAAATGAAGGTATCCACCGTGAAGGATCATCATCTGTTCATGTTGATGGATTTGGTAATTTGAGTTGACTTCCTAGTCTGGCTTTGGGTGACCGGATAATCAGATTGCAGGTCACAAACCCGCTTGGTTGGAACCTTGCTGGCGGGTCAAGCCTGCGGTTTTGACACCCCCCCGGCTGAAGGTTGGCCTCCTCTGGGGGCAGGTTGTCAGGGAGGTTGTCAGGAGCCCGGGCGCCATATTGAACCAGTTGTTGTTTGGTGGCAGGCAGGGCGGTTTCTTGTTGTTTCTGTCTTGCTTTGCAGGGTTGTAGGCAATTGTGGTGTAAGGTCTTGTCTTGCTTGTGTTTCCCAAGTCCTTGCACAAGGTAAGTGTTATTGTTGTTTACCTTTAGAATGATTGCTGGCCCTACTTTCTTGGGTTGTAGTTTGCTTTTGTCAACATTCATGACCCAGACTTTGTCCCCAACTTCATGCCTATTGCGGATGGGAACAAAAGTCTTTTGTAAGCGTTCCTTTTCTTTGGCTGCTTGTTTGCTGTTGGCCTCTATTACTTGAGGATCTGAGCAAGGGGGGACTTGACTTGGAATTTCCAGTTTGGGTCCTGTCAGTGCTTGAATGATATTTGGCTGTGTGCCGTATACCAGTTCAAACAGGCTTTTCCCAGTGGATCTGTTCACTTGGGTTTGGCACACAAGTAATGCAGTTGGTAGCTGCTTATACCAGTCTTCAGGTCTCCCGGCAGTGAGTTTGGCTAGGGCTTGCACAAGGCTACCATTAAGCCGCTCTACGCGTCCATTGGCCTGTGGATGGTATGGTGTTGTGACAGTGTGTTTGACCCCATTCTTGGTGAGGTACACATTGGTGTCTTTGGAGGTCAATTCTTTGCCTCCATCAGTTATCAGGAGTTCTGGCTTTCCAAACCTGCTGATTATTTCCTTGCCAATGAATTGTTGGACGTTGTTACCAGGTGTGTGCTTTCACTGCTTGGGCTACTGGCCACCTTGTTGCAAAATTAATGGCTGTGATGATGTATTTTTTGTTGTTGTGCTTCCCTGGCATGGGGCCCACAATGTCAAGAGCCCATACTTTGAACGGTAGTTGGGTTTGGATGGGGAGTACAGACTTAGGCGGGGTCTTGCTTTTGGCAAACTTTTTGCAGACCTTGCACTGTTCTAACACTTCCTGGACATTGCGGTATAAGGTTGGCCACCAGGCTTTATGTTTTAGGAATTTGTATAGATTTTGGCTCTTAGTATGTCCAAGATCCCTGTGGTAGCAAAGAATGGTATTGACTTGTTGATGTGTGGGGATGTAGGGAATGGTTGTGCCATCCGACATTTTTCTGTGCAGAGTCCTGTATACGTCAGCAAAGAGGTGTTCATTCTTGATGACCGTTTCTTTGGTGACATTGGTTGTGCCTGCAGGGAATCCTTCATCTTTTGTACGTAGCACTAGGAGAGGCCAGTCTGGGTTAAGCCCATTTTCTCCCCTAGACGCGCGGACATACAGACGGGACAGGGCGTCCGCCATGGCAAGCTTGGCCCTGGGTTTATATTGGATGAGCATGTTAAACCTTTCTAAGACTTCCATCCACCGCGCTTGGCGGCGTGACAGGTTTGCTTGTGTCTTGAAGTAGATGAGCAACTTATGATTGGTTAGTGCTGTGAATTCTTCCTGCTGTTCCAGGTAACAGCGCCATTTGACTAGGCAGTGTACAATGGCCAGCAGTTCTTTGTTGTGGATTGGGTATCAACACTTGCCATCCGTCAGTTTGCGTGACTTGTAGGCTACGGGCAGGAAGTCACCATCACTATTCTTAATTTGTAGTACCCCCCAATGGATGCATCTGAAGCGTCGGTTTCCATCTGGTACTCTCTGTCTTGTTTGGGGTATTGTAAGATGGGAGCTGTTGTGAGCTTTTCCTTGAGACGTCTAAAACAGAGGTCACGTTGGGGGGTCCATACAAACTTGGACTTGGCGCCTGTTATGGCAGACAAGGGGGCGGTCAAGACGCCACAGTTGGGTATGAAGCGTTGTACATAGGCCACCATTCCCAAGAAGGTGTGTAGTTCTGACTTGTCCTTAGGAGGTGGCATCTTGCAGATGGCTTGTATCTTCTGACTGTTGGGTTTGATGCCGTCTTTTGAGACTATGTGTCCCAAGAAGGGTAGTTGCTCTCGGAAGAACTGGCATTTTGAGGGCTTGGCCAACAGTTTGTGCTGTGCCAAGGTCGCAAAGACTTCCTCCAGGTCTTTGTGGTGTTGTTCCACCAAGGGGCTGTAGACAATAATATTGTCCAGGTACACTAGGGCGTGTTTGCCTATGTGTGGCGCAAACACTTTGTTCATGAAGGTTACAAAGGTGGACGGGGCATTGGTCATGCCAAAGTTGAGTACCACGCATTTGTAGGAACTGTACTTGGTGCAGAAGGCTGTCTTGGGGATGTCTTCCTCCTTGATACAAATCTGATTGTAGCCTGCAGTTAGGTCAATCTTGGAGAAGACGGTGGCTCCTCCCAAGGCGTCAAAGAGATTGTCAATTAGTGGCAATGGGTAACAATTCTTAATGGTGACTTTGTTCAAGGCGCAGTAGTCTGTGACCAGGCGTAAGGTACTGTCCTTTTTAGCCACAAAGAATACGGCGGCCCCAAAGGGAGACTGTGAGGGGCAGATAAGTCCTTTTTCCAGTGCCTCCTTGAGATAGGCGCGCAGGGCGTTGTCCTTGTTTGGGGTCAGTCGATAGATGGGGCGTGCCTTGGGTACAGCCCCCTTGAGTTGGATAGAGTGTTGGATGTGCTTCTCAGGGGGTAGCCCAGGTAACGCTTCCTTAAAGATTTCTGGGTGACGGGCCACAATGTCGCAATCTTGAGGCGTGGAGGTATCCTGGTGGTCCTTGAAGTGTATGACTTCATACTGACAGGAGTCCCAGTCAATTGCTTTCAGACTTTCCTTCTTGTCCAAAGTCTCTGTGATGCGTACAAAGATGTGGTCGCGTAGGAGTTGGTCTACAGAGTCCGGGTAGATCTGGTGGTTGACACCTTCACGCTTGATGGTCAACACTGAGGTTGCCCAGTCCACGTGGGGGTTGTTTTTCTGTAACCAGTCCAGTCCCAGTACAATGTCAAACTTAGGGAAGTCAATGACAGGGCCTTGGATGGTGGAGTGGAGGTTCTCAAGCATGACAGAGAAGGGGGCAGTTTCCTTTGTCACAGCAATGTGGTGTTCATCAGCCAGGACCACGTTTTTAATCCGCAAAGGATTAGTGGCCAGCTTGAATTTATCCACAAAGCTGCTGTTGACTAAGGTTCAATCTGCGCCCAAGTCCAGGAGTGCTGAGCCTGTGTAACTGCAAAAGCAGAAAGGGTAAGACATCAATTTATTGGGATGTCTGGCAATGGTGTATAGTACCAGGTCTTCCAAGGGTACTTGGATCATTGGACATTGGTCCACATCCTTGTGTTGGTATTCATTGTTGGGCAAGTCAGGAGTTGCGTGGGGAGAGCTTGGCTTGCTTAGTGCTCTCCCCAGGCTTTTCCCTCATCCTGGTTGCCTTGGGTGGCGGTGACACAGAAATGGGTACAATTTGATTGGCTGTTATTTCCATTTCCATTCCCATTTGAACCTGTGGGTTTGTGGTTGTTGTGGTTACCGTTGCCTCCAGGAGGTGGTCGAGAGGAGCGCCCGCTTGGATGGGAGTCCTTGGGCCTTTCTTGTTTCCCAGTCTGTGCCTTGTGTAGAGCGTTGGATGTTTGTTCCGCTTTTTCTGCTTCACAGTACAGGCTTTGCAGGTTGGTTACCTGGTCCAGGTTCACATGTCTCATCACGTGCAACTTGAGGGCGTTGTAGTACATGAGGTGTGTTGCTGGGGTGTCAAAGGCCATGTCAGATGGGGCACAGAGACAGAGTTCCTTGTAGGCGCGGGTGAGTTCTTTATACGGTGCCTGTCTGGGTCAGGTTCTTTACTTGGCGTATGATCATGAGCGCTGTATCCTTAAGCACAAATCTTGCTAAGAAGTCCTGTTTGAAGGTGTCCCAGTTCTTGTCAGTGTGCTCTTTGTGCCACTTGTCACACCAGGTGCCAGCGTCATGGGTCAGGCAAATGGAAATCTCTGCAATCCAAAATTGCTGTGGGCATTCCATCTGGGCCAGCTTGCTTTGGGCGGACTGGATCCATGCAGCAGCATTGTTGTTGTTGGCCCCTGCAAAGGATTCCAAGGCAGCGCTGCAAAGTCTTTGTGCAACATAGGCAGGCATGGTGGTTTTGTCAGCTGGTTGTGGCATCAAGGAGGGTGCCTGAAAGAACCCTAGGGCAGACAGGGCGTTGAAGGCAGGTAGCAGAATCACCGTGTTTTGGTAGAGGACAAAGCCATCAGGTATCTTGGTACCAGGAGTATACGGAGTCCAGTTGGGCGGGAGGCCAGACATAATTCTGTCGAGGATTTGTTGGCCGCAGTGTGTGCGGGCAACAGGCGGAATTTTTCAAGATAAAGGTAGGATGGAGAGCCTACCTGTGCTACAATGTTGTAACTGTGCTGTTCTAGCAGAGTTACACAGGAAAAATATTTAGAAGATAGATAATAATCTTTATTGAGAGATAATGATTATATAGTTCATGTGAATCAAGGATAGAAGGAACAAGATTGGTGATCACACGGCTGGATGGAAGAAGGGGGTGGCTTGATCCTGATAATGAGTCAAGCGCCAAATTGAGGTATCCACCGTGAAGGATCATCATCTGTTCATGTTGATGGATTTGGTAATTTGAGTTGACTTCCTAGTCTGGCTTTGGGTGACCAGATAATTGGATTGCAGGTCACAAACCCGCTTGGTTGGAACCTTGCTGGCGGGTTGAGCCTGCAGTTTTGACAATCTAGAAAGGCAAATGCAGCTAAGGAGCACAAGCACTGCATACGTTAAGTTATATAAGATATATTTCATCCATGAAGGTTTTTACCTGTCAATAATGACATTTTAATACTTGTATTAAAAGCCCCAGAATCAAGCACTGATCCTCTGGAGATGACTTGCGCTAACCAGGATGGACAGAGACCCTCTAACCTGCCAGTTGAGTTGAACCCTGGCCCTCAAACAATACCTGGTGCCAATCAGGATGGACAGAGACCTGCCAGTCCGCCAGGTATCAAGACTGACATTTCAATACTTGTACTGAAACCCCCAGTATTGAACCTGGGCCCCCTGAAGATGACTTGTGTTAATCAGAATGGACAGAGACCTTCCAACCTTTTGAGTCACATACTTGAGTTGTTGAGTTACTCTGAAACCCACCAGCTTGTTAAAGGAGATTCCCCAAATTGTCATCAGACTTCTGTCAACCTTGTGCCACTGAGGAACTGGACTTACACAGAGGTTAAGGCTTGCCTAAAGGAGGTTAAGACAAGGCCTAATACTGGCCCTGCCAATGAGCACCAGCTGCTACCAGTCTCCTGTCCAGAATTGGTAATGCAATTGGCTAGCTCAGGTGATGTAGTGAACAGAAGCGGTGTAACAAAGCATCACCACTTCTGTTTGCCAAAGCTGGTCCAACCTGGATCTGCTGCCCTCAAAACTCTGCCCCAAGGTCCATGCCCTGCCGGCAAAATGCCTTCAGACCTGAAGTCAGCAAAATTTGAAGAAGCAAAATGATATGGTATAAAACCCAGTGATATGGGGATGACCCCATTGTCATTTTCATAATAAAGTTTTATGAACCTTTGGTTTAAAAAACCCTACATTATTTAGTCTTAGTGATCTTTCATCTCAACTCTGGCCAAGTAGACAATCAGGCAACTGCCCCCTCCAGAGACCAACCTGCCAACTTGTCTCAGGCACTATACTGTCCCCCTGGAGCCCCCTTTGGACCAGTTCATTTCACCAAATACCCCTAATCCCTGCCTACTTTGAGTTCAACTTGGAGAGCATACTCATTGCTGACCCCTTGACAAGGACTATAGAGACCAAAACTATAGGTCACAAAGGAAAGTGATACATGAGGCTGCCAAGATTGTTCACAGACAAGTACAATTATCTGCCTGCCTACTTTGTACCCATGACTCCACCCTTAACCCTGCAACCTGATTTCCCAATGAAACCTACCGCCGCAGCAGAGACCACCTCTACCCAACTGTTTGGAGCACTCTATATTACTTTGACAGGATTGATGGATTCCATGGTGCCCAACTCTGGCCCTTGGTCCTTACTTGGGCGGTTCCTATCTTATTTTATCAAGTTGGCATCCATCCTATGGTGGGAATTACCCACTGTCCCAAGTCACTGGATACCTCTAACTACTCCTGGTTTCCTGAAACTGCCCTCTGTTGCCTACAGCTCATTATTTTTCCCTAAAACTTCATGTAGAAATCTTAAATGGCTGCTTGGTAAAAGCTAGACTTTTTGCGTCTGAAAGCTTCCCTAAGTTCACATGGACTTTGGGGCTTGCCCTGCTTTAGTCACCCTCAAGTCAGCAAAGCAAGTCAGCCCCAAATCCAAGGCCAAGACCACTCCCACCAAGGCCATAAAGGCCAAGAATATCCCTTTCAAGCAGTCCTCCAAGTGAAAAATGTCTTTCAAGGCACTCACACTATCTCCTGAGCCTGAGAAGGACAGCCTTCTCTCAGAGACCTCACCTGTTTTAAACCCCTCTCTCTCTGATCCCCAAGAAACACTTTTCAGCTTCAACAAGGATTATTAGGATAAATACGCCTCTGATACTGATATGAGCAGTGTAACTCAATGACTGTGAGTGAGGACCCCACCATATCCTGATATTTATGCAAAGCAACTGATATTTGAAGTGACAATGGGTAGCTGAAAGTCTCATATATCTTCCCTGACCCCTTGTAATACCCAGACATTGTAGGTACTACTTGAAGAAGGTATAGCTGGAGGTTGAAGAACTGGAAGCCAGTCAAGGCAGTGACAATCAGATAGATGTTCATCAACCACCAGAAGACTTTGGCATGGATGTTGTACCTCCCAAAGCTCCCTGCAAGGTAGGTCATCACATAGTACAGTGAGGTATACACTGTGTTGAAACCGCAGGCTTGACTCGCCAGCAAGGTTCCAACCAAGTAGGTTTGTGACCCGCAATCCAATTATCTGGTCACCCAAAGCCAGACTAGGAAGTCAACTCAAATTACCAAATCCATCAACATGAACAGATGATGATCTTTCACGGTGGATACCTCAATTTGGCGCTTGACTCATTATCAGGATCAAGCCACCCCCTCTTCCATCCAGCCGTGTGATCACCAATCTTGTTCCTTCTATCCTTGATTCACATGAACTATATAATCATTATCTCTCAATAAAGGTTATTATCTATCTTCTAAATATTTTTCCCATGTAACTCTGCTAAAACAGCACAGTTACAACATTGTAGCACAGGTAGGCTCTCCATCCTACCTTATCTTGAAAAATTCTGCCTGTTGCCTGCACATGCCGCAGCCAACAAATTCTCGACAGAATTATGTCTGGCCTCCCACCCAACTGGACTCCGTATACTCCTGGTACCAAGATACCTGATGGTTTTGTCCTCTACCAAAATATGGTGATCCTGCTATCTGCCTTCAACGCCCTGTCCGCCCAAGGGTCCTTTCAGGCACCTTCCTCAATGCCACAACCAGCTGATGAAACCATCATGCCCGCCTATGTTGCACAAAGACTTCACAGCGCCACCTTGGAACCCTTTGCCGGGGCCAACAACAACAATGCTGCTGCATGGATCCAGTCCGCTCAAAGCAAGCTGGCTCAGATGGAATGCCCACAGCAATTCTGGATTGCGGAGATTTCTATTTGCCTGACCCATGACACTGGCACCTGGTGTGACAAGTGGCACAAAGAGCACACTGACAAGAACTGGGACACCTTCAAACAGAACTTCTTGGCAAGGTTTGTGTTTAAGGATACAGCACTCATGATCATACGTCAATTAAAGAACCTGACCCAGACAGGCACCGTTAAAGAACTCACCCGCGCCTACAAGAAACTCCATCTCTGTGCCCCATCTGACATGGCCTTTGACACCCCAGCAACACACCTCATGTACTACAACGCCCTCAAGTTGCACGTGATGAGACATGTGAACCTGGACCAAGTAACCAACCTGCAAAGCCTGTACTGTGAAGCAGAAAAAGCGGAACAAACATCCAACGCTCTACACAAGGCACAGACTGGGAAACAAGAAAGGCCCAAGGACTCCCATCCAAGCGGGCGCTCCTTTCAACCACCTCCTGGAGGCAACGGTAACCACAACAACCACAAACCCACAGGTTCAAATGGGAATGGAAATGGAAATAACAGCCAATCAAATTGTACCCATTTCTGTGTCACCGCCACCCAAGGCAACCAGGATGAGAGAAAAGCCTGGGGAGAGCACTAAGCAAGCCAAGCTCTCCCCACACAGCTCCTGACTTGCCCAACAATGAATACTGACACAAGGATGTGGACCAATGTCCAATGATCCAAGTACCCTCAGAAGACCTGGTACTATACACCATTGCCAGACATCCCAATAAATTGATGTCTTACCCTTTCTGCTTTTGCAGTTACACAGGCTCAGCACTCCTGGACTCAGGCGCAGATTGAACCTTAGTCAACAGTAGCTTTGTGGATAAGTTCAAGCTGGCCACTAATCCTTTGCAGATTAAAAACGTGGTCCTGGCTGATGAACACCACATTGCTGTGACAAAGGAAACTGCCCCCTTCTCTGTCATGCTTGAGAACCTCCACTTCACCATCCAAGGTCCCGTCATTGACTTCCCTAAGTTTGACATTGTACTGGGACTGGACTGGTTACAGAAAAACAACCCCCACGTGGACTGGGCGACCTCAGTGTTGACCATCAAGCATGAAGGTGTCAACCACCAGATCTACCTGGACTCTGTGGACCAACTCCTACGCAACCACGTCTTTGTACGCATCACAGAGACTTTGGATAAGAAGGAAAACCTGAAAGCAATTGACTGGGATTCCTGCCAGTATGAAATCATACACTTCAAGGACCACCAGGACACCTCCACACCTCAAGATTGCGACATTGTGGCCTGTCACCCAGAAATCTTTAAGGAAGCGTTACCTGGGCTACCCCCTGAGAAGCACATCCAACACTCAATCCAACTCAAGGGGGCTGTACCCAAGGAACTTCCATCTATTGACTGACCCCAAACAAAGACAACGCCCTGCGCACCTATCTCAAGGAGGCACTGGAAAAAGAACTTTTCTGCCCCTCGCAGTCTCCCTTTGGGGCCACCATATCCTTTATGGCTAAAAAGGACGGTACCTTATGCCTGGTCACAGACTACTGCGCCTTGAACAAAGTCACCATTAAGAATTGCTACCCATTGCCACTGATTGACAATCTCTTTGACGCCTTGGGAGGAGCCACCATCTTCTCCAAGATTGATCTAACTGCAGGTTACAATCAGATTTGTATCAAGGAGGAAGACATCCCCAAGACAGCCTTCTGTACCAAGTATGGTTCCTACAAATGTGTGGTACTCAACTTTGGTTGACCAATGCCCCGTCCAACTTTGTAACCTTCATGAACAAAGTGTTTGTGCCACACATAGGCAAACATGCCCTAGTGTACCTGGACAATATTATTGTCTACAGCCCTTTAGTGGAACAGCACCGCAAGTACCTGGAGGAAGTCTTTGCAACCTTGGCATGGCACAAACTGTTGGCCAAGCCCTCCAAATGCCAGTTCTTCTGGGAGCAGCTACCCTTCTTGGGACACATAGTCTCAAAAGATGGCATCAAACCCGACAGTCAAAAGATACAAGCCATCTGCAAGATGCCACCCCCCAAGGACAAATCAGAACTCCGCACCTTCTTGGGAATGGTGGCCTATGTACGGCGCTTCATACCCAACTGTGGCATCTTGACCTCCCCCTTGTCTGCCATAACAGGTGCCAAGTCCAAGTTTGTATGGACCCCCCAACGTGACCTCTGTTTTAGACGTCTCAAAGAAAAGCTCACGACAGCTCCCATCCTACAATACCCCAAACAAGACGGATAGTACCAGATGGAAACCAACGCCTCAGATGCATCCATTGGGGGAGTACTACAAATTAAGAATAGCAATGGTGACTTCCTGCCCGTAGCCTATGAGTTGTGCAAACTAACAGATGGCAAGTGTCAATACCTGATCCACGACAAAGAACTACTGTCCATTGTACACTGCCTAGTCAAATGGTGCTGTTACCTGGAACGGCAGGAAGAATTTGCAGCATTAACCAATCACAAGTTGCTCATCTATTTCAAGTCACAAGCAAACCTTTCACGCCACCAAGCGCGGTGGATGGAAGTCTTAGAAAGGTTTAACATGCTCATCCAAAATAAGCCTGGGGCTGAGCTTGCCATGGCAGACACCCTGTCCCGTCTGCATGTCTGTGATTCAAGGGGAGAGAATGGGCTCAACTCAGACTGGCCTCTCCTAGTGCTACATAAAAAAGACAAAGGATTCCCTGCAGGCACAACTAAAATCACCAAAGAAACAGTCATCAAGAATGAACATCTCTTTGCTGACGTATACAGGACTCTTCACAGAAAAATGTCGGATGGCACAACCATTCCCTACATCCCCACACATCAACAAATCAATACCATTCTTTGCTACCACAGGGATCTTGGACATACTAAGAGCCAAAATCTATAAGAATTCCTAAAGCATAAAGCCTGGTGGCCAACCTTATACCACAATGTCCAAGAAGTGTTAGAAAAGTGCAAGGTCTGCGAAAAGTTTGCCAAGAGCAAAACCCTGCCAGAAGTCTGTACTCCCCATTCAAACCCAACTATTGTTCAAAGTATGGGCTCTTGACATTGTGGGCCCCATGCCAGGAAAACACAACAACAAAAAATACATCATCACAGCCATCAATTTTGCAACAAGGTGGCCAGTAGCCCAAGCAGTGAAGGCACACCCTGGTAACAACGTCCAAAAATTCATTGGCAAAGAAATAATCAGCAGGTTTGGAAAGCCAGAACTCCTGATAACTGATGGAGGCAAAGAATTGACCTCCCAAGACACCAATGTGTACTTCACCAAGAATGGGGTCAAACACACTATCACAACACCATACCATCCACAGGCCAATGGTTGCGTAGAGCGGCTTAATGGAAGCCTCGTGCAAGCCCTAGCCAAACTCACTGCCGGGAGACCTGAAGACTGGTATAAGCAGCTACTGACTGCATTACTTGTGTGCCAAACCCAAGTGAACAGATCCACTGGGAAAAGCCCGTTTGAACTGGTATACAGCACACAGCCAAATATGATTTAAGCATTGACAGGACCTAAGTTGGAAATTCCAAGTCAAGTCCCCTCTTGCTCAGACCCTCAAATAGTAGAGGCCAACAGCAAACAAGCAGCCAAAGAAAAGGAACGCTTACAAAAGACTTTTGTTCCCATCTGCAATAGACATGAAGTCGGGGACAAAGTCTGGGTCATAAATGTTGACAAAAGCAAACTACAACCTGAGAAAGTAGGGCCAGCAATCATTCTAAAGGTAAACAACAATAACACTTACCTTGTGCAAGGGCTTGGGAAACGCAAGCAAGACATTACCTTACACTACAACCGCCTACAATCCTGCAAAGCAAGACAGAAATAACAAGAAACCGCCCTGCCTGCCACCAAACAACAACTGATTCAATATATCACCCAGGCTCCTGACAGCCTCCCTGATGACCTGCCCCCAGAGGAGGCTGACCTTCAGCCGGGGGGGGGTGTCAAAACTGCAGGCTTGACCCGCCAACAAGGTTCCAACCAAGCAGGTTTGTGACCCGCAATCTGATTATCCGGTCACCCAAAGCCAGACTAGGAAGTCAACTCAAATTACCAAATCTATCAACATGAACAGATGATGATCTTTCACGGTGGATACCTCAATTTGGCGCTTGACTCATTATCAGGATCAAGCCACCCCCCTCTTCCATCCAGCCGTGTGATCACCAATCTTGTTCCTTCTATCCTTGATTCACATGAACTATATAATCATTATCTCTCAATAAAGATTATTATCTATCTTCTAAATATTTTCCCGTGTAACTCTGCTAAAACAGAACAGTTACAACAACTGCAATAGACAGGGTAGAGTGTGGTGACACAAGAGGAGGCCAGGAACCAGCGTTTAAAGAGCTGAGTTGTCCAGGATCATAGTGGTAATCATGACCTAACCCTTCTGGTGAAGGCCAAAAGAATTCTTGTCCCTGTTGATATCCTCCAATTCCAAGGCAGACTATAAGCACAGCTGTGAAAATGAGGGGGTTCATCTTCCTTGGATTGGAGGTTGTAGGCTGGGGCAAACCAACTAATAGTTGACTTGGAAGTTGAGAGTTGAAATTATTTTATTGAGGGTATTAAACTCAATAATAGCATAAGCTATTCCTGAGGAGGGATACTTTATTTATAGTGCTTCCCGCTGTACAAAAATTTGCAAGTGAGAATGAAAAGCAGGAAATGGGGGATCCTGAAAGCTTGGAAGATAGGGATAGGAGTTGGGGTTTGGTAAGATGGCCAAACTCTTGTTCTTCTGTTAACTGTGGCTGGTTTGGAGATTCCTGAGTTGAGCCAATAATCTTCTGTTGGCCTGGTGCTAGGTGAAGGATGGGAGTCAAATTGCTTTCATGATCTATTTTGGTCTCAGGAAGTTTGACTTGGCAGAAGTTTGGCTCTGACCATGTGGCCTGGGCTCCAGATTTTCATTGGTTGGTGGTAGAATTGTTTTTAAAATTTGGATCCTAAATTTTCCCATCTTCTGAAGGGATGGCATTATTCTGGAATTTTTGCATTGTAACCAAGGACTTTTCTGATTGGCTGTAGTGGATGGGGCATTCTGATTGGCTGGGGAGTGGGGGCTGGGGCCCAGGTGGGAGGCTGGCAGTTAGCTGGGGCCCAGGGAGCAAGCAGGCGGGCAGGGGACTGGCAGCAGGCCCGCTAGTAGCTGGCTGGGCAAGCAGGGGGCCTACTGGTGGCTGGCTGGGTGCTGTAGGCTGGAAGAGGGCGCTGGCAGGCGCCTGCCCAGATGATAAATTAATCCAGGGCTGGCCAAATCCTGTTTCAATTTTAATTTTAGTTTTATTTTCCCCAATAAATGGGGGGAATCTAATTCAAATTGTGCATTTCTTGGAATGGCATCTCCTATCTTTTCCCAACTTGGTGATTTGGCAGATATTTGATTAATGTCAGGAATATTCCTAACACCCCTTCCCCCAGGTCAATGAAGGGGATGCTGGCTACATCAAAGATAGTCTTTTCTTCACTCCAAATCATGATAAGAGCCAGATGACCCAGCACCAATACTGCTGCACTAGTCCTGGCTGTCCTTCTAGATTGACTACTATTGGCTTCACAAGGGTTAAGGAGCTCATCATTGAGAATGACTGTTTGGGCTCTGAAGAGATTCTTTATTATTAAATGTTCTGGTTGCTGCGCCAACCTATCCCTCTAAACAATGACATGACTTATTATGCGCTATTCACTTATACCCTCTTTCATCAGAAGAAAAAATCAGAGGGTGGGAGTTGGTGATTTAATAAAACTCCAGCGGTATGCTACTGGCTGATGTTCACTTGCCGCAAATCTTGGCAACAGTGCCAGGAGCACCGATGAGCTTGAACCCACTGAGTACCAAAAAAACAACCATCTTTAGAAAGACCTTTCTGCTGCATGATGATAAGCAAGAAGCACTAAACCAGATATTATTCTTTGCAAACCAAGAAAATCTCATACACCTCCTCAAATGTGACACCTGGTTTATATATGGGATGTTTTCATCCTTCCCAAAGCTGCACTACCCCCTTTGGATCATCCATGGTCAGATAAATGCTGAACTGTTTCCTCAGCCCTCTTCTTCAAGTAAAGGGGAGGGGGATTAAGTTCATGCCTTGAATATCCTCCCAGAAAGGCTGGGTGGAATATTTCTAACACCTGATGAGGACTCAACAAAGAAGAGGGGCTGTAAAAAAAGAAAGCTAATCCAGAAACTTCCCAGGAGCAATCAGCCACATCCAAAAAGGATTCAGAGCCGGTTCTGTGCCATTCAACTATGATGGTTGATTTTTAGGCACTGCAGGCCAACATCTCCATCAAAGTATTCAAGAGCAGCCCACAAGGTTGCTCCCTTCACTACTGGTAGGCTCTACATAGGGACCTGGCAAACCCCCCCAGCCCTCAATAAGCTGGTATATAAGGATGGAACAAAATAGACCAACAATAGTTACAATTGCTTTACTGCCCTGGACACAGTCAGAAAGGAGAACAGTGGCATACTTTACAATGCGCTTCTCAAGGAAAAGTGCATTGTGGATCATCAAGAAGCCTTCAACCCATCCATTCAACACTTTGAGCACTGCTGGGTGGGCGTTCTTCAGCAGCAGCAATCATCTGCAAGGGTGGGGACTCTGTTAACTGGAGCTGCTACAAGCAGGTCAAGAAAGGGGTCCCAAAGTCCACCCTTTTTATTTAAGGGGGGAACAATCAATTTTCCTGCCTGGCTAAGGTAAAGAAGCCCAGGTCTAATATGGCTATTAATAAGCTAAATATCCTGCAATTCCAAAGGGACCATCTTTACCCCCAAGCCATCAAAAATGAAGCTTCTTTAATAAAGCATGTTGGCCAGCAGGCCAAGTTTATAAGTGCTGCAGGAGGTCTTTGGCCTGCTTCTCCAAAGAGGACTACCTTGGCCATCTTAAAAGACACTTTAAGCTGAAGCCAGATCATCTCTGTTTATGGATAAAGAGTTCCTTCTAGGAAATGTTTAATTCCGCAATAGCTTTTCTATGCAGATACTGATCTCTTTAAAGCCAAAGTTTATCAAACACTCTAACTTTGTGGCAGGGTGGCGTTACAGCTGCACGCGCTATATTGGCTGCTGGCCAGCCCTGTTCCTGTTGGGTGTCTGGAATCCTTGAAAGCTTTCAGCCGGGCATGGGGTATTTATCCTGGTTCTGACATGCATACACACATGTTCTTTATGGGCCAATAATCCCTTGTTAAAGGGTCACAAGTTTGGTATGTTGGCTGTAGAGCTTTGCTGGCTTTGGTTGATGTTGGCTGGCCCCATACTTCCATTACAGGCTTAGAGTTTTTTGGGAGGCTTCAAGTCTGGGCATAGGCTGCTGTACTTTTAAAGTGAGTTGGGGTTCAACTAATGATTAACGTTAACTTTATGGCTACCATGACTCCTTGACAGCTCTTTCAGTGCAAGTGATGGTGGCAGGCAAAGCCATGACCCATTTGATGATAAGGTTTAACTGAACCAAGTAGGGTAGCACCTTTCTTGCTACAGATCAGGGACAAGAAGTTGGAAAGGAACCTTTGATGAATCTTGGGAGTGCAAGATATAGCTCTACCAAGAGTTGATTTCTTGACCAGATGAGGTCATCTCAACCAAGTAGGGGAAGCTGTCTTTGGGGTGGTAGGAGGTTCCACATGAGCTAATTAGACATCAGGACGGTTGTATTTTCTTTAAAAAAATAAGGGGATTGATGATGACTACTTAGCTGTCCCTTATGATGTAATAGGGTTGTTTGGGGCTTTCAAGGGATGCATACCAGGGAAGGTATTTGAGTTCCCATTGCTTGTGGTTAGGATTTTTAGGGTATTTTTAGAATTGAACAGGGCTTTAGGAAACACCAGGTGATCAAAGTTTTGTCAGGGGTGTTCTTATTTGCTTTCTTGAGCTGAACTAATGTCTTTCCCAAGAGTAGGCTGAGTTGTGGGTGGTTGAAAGTACATAAGAACAATTATAAAGTAAGGTAAGATGTTTGAGAACCAAAGTTTTATAACAGTTTCTTTATTTTTATAATATTCAAATGCTGTTCTAGATGAGCTCATAAAGCTTAAACAGTGCTAATGCAGTCTGTGGCCCTCCTTGATGTTTTTCTGTTATATGGGTATCATGTTTGGTGCTTGAGATTCCTGGAATCTTATTTTAGGGAAGAGATTGTTCAATACCAAGCTCAGGAACAGGTGTTTAGACTTTGGGCAGCTTATCTTGGGTGTTATTATCATTAGCTGGGGGAGGACTTGGTGTATGCCTCTAAAGGGGGCTCTTATTTTGCTTTTCTTTCTTGAAAGGCATTGATAAGCTTGGCCTTTGATCAGGGATTTTTCTGGTTCTGTTTGGCTATCCTTTAAAATACTCATGGCAACACAATTAAGAAACCCAATTTGGGCTCCAGCAACAGTTATATTAACACCTGCCCTGGATTCCTTTTCAGGACTGAGACATAGTTGAGAGGTCCATGCCAGCCCTAGATAGAGGGCTGGTACCAGGTGTGTTGATTTTTTAATCAGACCAGCAAAAGTGAGTGCTGGCACCAGTTCAGGCTCTAGCACTTGCTTTCCTCACCTGATGGAACAACCCTGGTTCAATTCCTGGGGGCTGTGGCAGAGTTTTGTGCTGCATTGTCAATCTTTACATTAAAAGGCAAATTTGAGCCAGAAATTTGATATAAGGCTTCTATATGGGGTGGGTTTGAAAACCTTTCTAGGTGGTGTTCTTATAGATAGTTTACCCCACCAGAATTGATTTTTATTTGTACTTAATTAGAGTGACGGGAAAAAGTGTGTGCAGTGTTGCCTGTTGGGAAATTGGTTGAGATGACATCTTCCTGTTTGAAAATTGGATATTTTCTCTACCTTGTTATGCAAAAACAAACCCTTCATCTGCCTTTACATCTTTGGATAAGTTTTAAGTGGACTGGGTTTGATGATCTTCTTGAAAATATCTGTGTAGATTAGTTTGTTATGGATATTTTTGATAAAATAATGTTTTTCAGAGATCATATGTTGTTATTTTTAATTGATCTTGGGGTGTTTGGTAACCCCTGCCAGCCCTAGGGGCACAAAGTTGGTTGATATTTTAAGGGTTTACTTAGGTTGGGGCAATAGCTTTGAGGATTTACTGTTTATAAGGAAAGTGGAAGTGTTTGTATCAATATCTTCTTTAGAGTATGATTGTCTTAATCAGTTAGATTCTAATATTAAAAGGAATCAAATAAGATAAATATTGGCAGACAAAATTATTATTGTTCATTTTTTTTAATTTAAAAGATGTGCTTAAAAACTTGGGAAGTAAGTATGAGGATTTTTGTTTTAGAGCAGCATCTCTTGTTATATATGAGGGTTGAGTTCTTAATGTTAACTCTGCAAGAGATAAGTTGGGTTTTAATAATATGTTTTTAAACCTGAAAAATAAAAAGGATATTGTATACTTGTTGAGTGCATTATTTATTTTTATAAAAGGAGCTCTTCTAAATCTAAAAACTCAAATTTTAAGTGCAGATTGATTACTTGTAAATATTACAAAAATAATACTGTAAATTCAGAACCTGAACGTAAAAATGCGGGATTGTCAAATCCTTGGTCCAAATTTTGAATCACTTTTGCAGGATAGCCTTTTTTAATTAAATTGATTTTTTGAGTATTTATTTGAATTTTTAAAAATGCGGGAACTCATAGACACTTTGCAAAGTTCAAGTCAAACTGCATATTTCCAATGGACAAAATGAATTAACTGGAATCAAATTTGAAGCATTCAAATCCATCAACCATTTCCATTAAGTTTACTATGTTTTTTGGAATTGCAGGATTTTCAAATCCAAGAACCAAATTTCAAATTGCTTTTGAATGCCACTAGTAAACTCAAATAATAATTGCGGGAACTGGAATCCAAATTGAATGTACAGTAAGTAACTAGGACAAATCAACCCAAATCAAGAAGCTCCACTCTGGATAAAATCAAATGAAAAATCCAATCTAAACACCCATGTTTAGACATGAAATTAAGTGAAATGAAAAATTATCTAAACTGGAAATGATGCAATATTCTGCACTTTAAATCACTAAAATAGCGACCATAAAACCATATAATCATTTATGAGCTACTCTCCTAATGATGCAGAAATTTTTTAAAAGTTTTGTTGGCCCCCGGCGTAGCCAGGGGCCAACAAAACTTTTATCAAGGAAGGAAGGAGAAGCATGAAAGAAAAAACTTCAAAGTGAAACATCACTAGATTACTACACTATGTGTTAATGTATGGCTATTAAGGATACTTGATTACAATAGATTTTAGAAGACACTAATAATAAAATAGAATTATATATTACAAGCTATTTTATCATGTTGTCTTTCCTTGATGTATGGATAGTTCATTTGCTGTTGATAAGGTGTTTGTATTTAATTGGGTGATTTCACCTCCAGTTGCCTTGGCGATAGGAAATCAAGCCGCCTCCGCGACCACAGTTGGTCTTGGGGAGGCGGCTTGATTTCTTATTGCCAAGGCAACTGGAGGTGAAGCTGTCCAATTAATTGCAAACACATTATCAACACACCAAAGGAAAGACAACATGATAAGATAGATTGTAATATATAATTCTACTTTATTATTAGCGTCTTCTGAAATCTACTGTAATCAAGCATCTAAATTTTAGCCGTCCTAAAATGGAATAGGGTGATTTTTGAGAATGCCTATGATTCCTAAAAGAATTAGCACAAATCCACCCTATATCCTTTAGCATCCTTTTTGAGACACCAATAAATTATATTTATTTCAAATTCCTTGCAATAATGATTTGAAACTTGGTTCTTGGATTTGACAATCCCGCAATTTCAGATTTGTTAATTTTTACATGATGTCTATGATTTATTTGATATACAGGAAATCTCAAATTGTACATAAGAATCCCGCATTTCTGATTCATGTATCCCGCATTTGTTTGCTGAGTTTTGTCTTTTGTTAATTGAGTTATCTGCTCAAGAGATTCAAAATTTGCCAATTTAAATAAACCAAAAAAAAATCAAAATAAATGGTTGATTTTATTAAATATTTTATTTTTCACTCAGCTGAGTTGCCTGCAAAAGTGATTCAAAATTTGGACCAAGGATTTGACAATCCCACATTTTTACGTTCAGGTTCTGAATTTACAGTACTAACCCCACAAAACTAGACTTGATAATTCCTATATTTAAATTTTTTATTCAGTTTGTACTTTTGATATTGCACCAGGAAGAGAAGATTCTAATTGTTGGTTTGTTATAACTAATGATAGATTATAGAAGTTTTTAATCTAGATTATCTCATTAAAGGGGTTCACTTACTCTACAATAAGCAAGTTATATATTTAATTAGCTACAAAAAGTCTGGTTACCTTTATTATACTTGACTTGGTTAATAATTTGTCTGCATACTTGGCAAATCATATGACATTTGGACTGGTATCTATACACTAGTGGCTAACAGTATTAGATATGGTACATCCTAAAAATATTTTCTTCTTTTTGGAGCACAGCTTTGAATGAAATTGTTATCTCTTTGAGATAAAATATAGGTATTGTTGTGAGGGGAGGGTTGGAAAGAATTATATGATTTGTTGAACTATCATTTGGGTTATAAGGTGAATCAGAAATGTGGTATTAATATTGATAAAGAATTGGGCTTGTATTATAATGATCAAATAAGGAATCAGGGGTTGTCTTGTCATTTGAGTGGTAATGATAGCGGGTAAAACGTGATTTTTTATGTTTGGTTGTGCATTACAACACAATAATATAGCTGGATTCAGGTTTGTAACTTTAATATTACATATGCTTTTGATTTAAATTCTCTGGTGGATAAATGGGTTTAAGCTAAATTCTTAGTCAAAAATAGACACTTCATGTTTTAATCCAATCATATGATACACATGCCACTTTTTTAAACATATTTCTAGGATAGTCAATTTATATATCCTTGATTAGTAAAAAATATTTTATTAGACAAGTTTTAGTGATCCTTGTTATTTTATTTATGCTGATAAATATGACTTAATAAAAGTTTTATAAACTTTAAATATTATGGGGTTTGGATGATGTTCATATTTGCATTGCTTCAAGTTCACCTAAGGTGGGATCGAATTGCAAAAGCAAACTCAGGATTCTTATTTCTCCTTTTACTTTCCAAATTACCATAGCTCCTTAAAGGGAGAGGAACAATTTCCTATCTGTCCTTGTGCCACATTGATCTGCACCCCATGCGTGCAGATGACACTTGATCCCTCTGTTTATATGATGTTTTGCGATTGCACCAAACTTTATAAAATCCATTACAATTTCTAAACAAAATCTAGGTTAGATTCACAATCTTTATTTGTGGGTTTTCCTGTACTTTGGAGAACCCTCCCTAGCCACCACTAGAGGGTTGTCCTGTTTATTAGGGCCTTGAGGTAAAGCCCTTATTCATTCCTGAAGACTAACCTACTGGCTTAAACAACCCCAATCTTATGATTAGGACTTATATATTGTTTCCCTTGGCCACGACTAAGGCAGCACACAGCAGTTATATATAAGATATTAGTAGTGGGATACTATTTGAACCCATGGTTTTTAATACAGTAAAATCATTTCCAGATTCCATGAACTCCATCCAAAGTCCCCTGGGGAGACTTTGCCGGGAAATTGATGTTTAAAATCTGCTTAGTTCTCGAGAACGAGGTTCCAGGATCATCATACGTAACGACAAATTGGAAAGTCACGTGCAATTGCTTAAACCACAACGTGCCAGTAACATTGGGTTCCAGCAATGCAGAGATTTTAGGATCATAACCCAAGCAATCCGAATCGGAGAACCTCAACCCAGAGTCAGGCAGAATTTCAGTGTAATCAAAGCGGTAGGTGGGTGTGGGTACCGCATCAGGACACTGTACGATTTGAAGTGTGGGATGGACCTTGCATGTTACCGAGGAGGAACATGTGATGTTTTTAGATATCGGCTGGGCGGGCTTCCAGCTGTAGTACACGCCGATCAGCTCTGTACAGACACGTATCAGCCTTGGGTCATCGAAGTAAGGGACACATAAATGTGGGAGTCTGTTTAGTTTTGTATGCACATGGTACTCTGTAAAGTTTAATCTTTTTCCACGCCATAAGATCCCATCGTCAAGCACCATCTCGTTGTATATGTTGACCTTGCCAGTGACCACTTCATTGACAGTGAAGTATGCTTTAGCTGAACCAATGATGTAGCCAATAAAGTAATATACTGTCATTGTTTGCATAGGAAAATAAGGCTTGTGATTTATACCATCTCAATGTGGTTCTGAGACCAGAGGAATATGATGACATATTCCTGTACGATCTTAGTAAACATGCTCAAGTATGCTACTCTGGTTTAGCATACAATATAATACGTCATGTTCCATCCTAAAACAGACTAGTATATCATGGTCTCTTATCACATGATCAACTTATAAGGGATCACCTCTCCTCCCCTGAAATACAAAACAATTTTAGGAGAAAGCATTAAACCATGACCATAACCTTCAAGAGCACTAAAAGTTTAAAAAATTTGACAACTGGAGGGTTCGAACCTCCGCCTACAATGTAGACTGCGACCTGAACGCAGCGCCTTAGACCACTCGGCCAAGTTGCCGATATAATGTTTTTCAGGAAAGATGGGCTACATATATACTAAACATATTTGTTTTGTTTAAATTTAGTTTTATAACCAGAAACTTATCAACCATACTCAACACGATTTTTTGCACACCAAATCCACCCCATGAAATAAAAAACTCTATGAAGATAGAATATATTTTAGTTAAGCTTAAGCCAGGAAGTTAAAATCACACAAATATCTCTAATACCTTTATCCCAACCCTAAAATATTTTTAATTCACCATACTTTATTTTTATATATACCTTCTGTTGCACCAAATAATTCCTAAGGTAAAGTCATACTCTAAAATACATGAATGTTCAAGAAGTCACCCCATGTCAGATCTAACACCATGACCTCACTCAGTCTTACCATCATGGTGAAATCTCATAATTCACTAGGGTGGCGCATAATTTTCTTTGGGCAGCTCCTAAACGGCCAGATTAAGATGAAAGTAGTGTCCCAACCCAAAAAATCAGGAGGGCTGGGTCTAATTAATCATATCCAACAATGGCAGAGACTATGGAAAAAGGGACTGAAAGAGATGATAGCATCTCACACTGACTCACCAGCAGCAGGAAGAGCTGTCAACTGCACGAGGGCCCTTAATATCAAGTTCCTATCCACACTTGCTGCAAAAATGATTAGTAAGCCAAAAAAGGCTGTCATCCTTGTAAATTCACTGCCACCCCTGGCATTGGATTGCACAATCTTCCCCCGCTGTACCAAGAAAGGCCCAAAAATGTCAGCCAAACCCCTTCATTCTTTAGAGGATTTAGCACACACAGTCAATGAGAGGGTTGTGCTAGCCTATCTTGTGGATCCATTGCCCTTGGTTGCTCCCTCCTGGGAAGAAACATTGGTTAATTTAGACTACTTATTGGCCTGGTGTTGCCCACTTTTAAAAACTATCAGATCCAACCAATCAGGTGATGTCACATCAACACCTAAAAGCCCAAGTGAATTTCAGATGCATGGAGTTTTCTCCGGCCAATCAGATGGGACTGCAGAAATTAATGGGAAACTTTCCAGTCCTTTTGGGCCTATCCAGCAAAGTTTTTCTTCTAGCCAATTGGATCCAGAGCCAAATGTCATGTGATCACTTTTCCTTGCAACCCATTCTTTTTAATACAGCAAGGAGACTTTCAGTCCTCTGCTTGTCTATTTTACAATTAATTAAAAGTTTGGTTTTATTGCACTTTATTTTTAAAAAACAGTGTTGTTTGGAGCCCCTGTTTGGAGTTCCTATCATCTAAATTTTAAAGTGTTAGTCTTTATCTTCACATTTACTTTACCACAACTCGTTTCAAACTTGGCCCCTCTTCTGGCATCATCTGAACAGACTCAAGTGTATAGTTGCTATTGTCTTTACTTTTGCTTTCAAAGTTCACGCTCAAACTCTAAATTTAAAGTTAAAATCAATATAAAATCTACTTTACTTTGAATTTTCTTATAACTCTTTTGTTTTTGAGCCCGCTTTATGTTTCAATCACATCCAAGCCATCTGAGACCATTGCCAAGCTCCCCCAAGACCACTCTGCTGTCCCCTGCCTGGTTTCTTGCTTGTGTGTGCCCCTGCTTACCCCACTTTTATTGTTTGCAGTTTGAGAAATCCTACCAATCTTCTCCAAATTTTGTGGAGATCACAACCATGATACTCCCTGTTTTAAAGTTTGTGGTATTTTCATTGGCTCCATTTCTGCTGCTCTTGTGGTCCATCTCCCCAGACTTGTGGGGGGAAATCTCCTCTTCTGCCCGGCTTGTGAGTGAAGATCCTTCTAGCCTCTGGAATCTTCCCAGTGGTCTTCTCTTTTCTGGAGAGGCTGTGGTTAAGAGCTTGACGTGCGACAACCTGGATCTGGGTATTGTTGATCACGCCTTGCCTGCCTCTGAGGGAGATAAGACCTCCATACCTCCCCTCCCCAGCTTGGGAAAGAGCAATTTGGTACCTCTTAAAGCCCCTGAGGTGTTCCCTCCCACTCCCACCCGCACCCCTTGGTTGCTTGCCGGACTGATGTTGATGGGCTTGAATGCTTATTTCCCTCAACTGTCCCCTGTGTCCTCCTTGTGGTCCCCTCTTTGAGCAGCTGTCCCAGTCCTCCGCTGGGCGGCATCCTGGTGGTTTGTTTCACCGGGATGGGAGCCAAACTTAGTTAGTTTAGCCCCCCTCTCTCACAATCCTCTACAGTAACACCAGAGTACTGGAGAATATGTTTGGATATAATGTGGGCCAATAAATGGAAAGTGATACAAAACTTGGAGAACAATTACACTCTGGACTGGCAGCTTAGTGGACTGGATAAGATGACACGGAACAATCAGATTAATAAGAAATTGGACACAATCAGCTCAATTAATAGAAGAGGGACTAGGGTATCAAAATGTGAAAAAAAGATAGTCAGGGACCCCATGGCAGCGTCTTTATTTCCAAGGATGGTACATGGATGTGTTGATAGCAGTCAAAGGATAGTATTGACACCAGTATCACTTATGTGCATGATTTTCCTGCCTCTTGCAACCACTGATCAACAGGCTTTCACATGATAACTGCTCAATAAGGCTTTTTGGTCAGAGTCATTGTTCCCGGTGGACTACCCAATTAGACAAGTGGATTGTGTCAATACAATGATACCAACCTAGAGCACAAGTACTTATCATGTATAGTGGTTAGTAGATTCTGAAGAGAAGTGAATCACCTGCTGGGCCTTTCACTTCACTTAATCCAAAGTTTGACCTGTTCTTCAAGCTAAGTATTAAGTCAGAACCAGAACCCCTCTGTGCCTTGGTACATCATCTGGCCCTCTGGACCATTCACACAACCCATATTAGTGTTATTTTTGATGAGAGACCCAACCAGGTGCCATTAACAAAACAGAAGTTTATGACTCTGGTGGAACAAGCCATTGAAAGAATTGACAAATATGGACACATCATTCCTGGTGCAGCCAAGTTAGTGAAGATTATTGAAGAAAACTCACATATGATATTGTCACAACATCTTTGATTACTCCCTCTCAGGGAATTAACACCCCAAGTAGTTCACCAAATGAATCAGAGAATGGCACACTGGCCAACCATTAAGTTGGTAGCACTACTATCATTTGGCCATCTATTATGGGGATCAAAAAATCCAGATCCTAAAAAAACACAGCTTGAATAAGCCTTGTGACTTAAGAGAAACATTAATCAGATAAGCCCCATGACCTACATGCCATACATGGACAGTATGTGGCTTCCCATGATACTATATAATACCATATATTCATATCAAATAAAGTATAATTATCTTCTTAATTTCCCCCGTTATCTCATTTATTATACTTCACAAGAAGTATATAATCAACAGTGGTAGCACAGGTAAGTTGTCCACACCTACACAACTATAAGGAAAAATTCCTCCCAAGAAAAAGAACCAGAAAATGGCCCTTGTTGCAGGTTGGAGAGACTACAAAGAGGGACAAGACATCCTCACATGATATACCATCTTTAACAACGTCCTTTTCCCCACCAAACAATACAACCTTCTCCACACTTGTAAAAACTTCTGAACCCGCCTACAACTTCTGCAAGCCTGCAGGTGCCTGAGATACTCAGTATTGTCTTTCAACACCTACATACCGCAGAAATTGGGGCTTTTGTAGGGCTAAACCAGGAAAATGCCTCCCTCTGGATCAAAAGTACAGAAAGCAAGTTCAAAAAAATAGACTATCCCCACAGACTCTGGGTCAGTGAGATTGCCCTCCGTGTCACGGGAACCACATCATGTTTTGTAAGTGGGTGGCTAGCACAGCACCCCAACCAGAAGGAGAACTGGGAAATGTTCAAACCTGCCTTTCTCAAAAAGTTCTCCATGAAGGATTATGACATTGTGATCATGACCAATCTCAGAATGTTCAAAATGACAGGAACAATTGATGAGTACATTGCTGCGTACAAAACCTGTGTGACTGCACGCCCAACATCATCAACTTTGATGAACCCGGACCACAATTGGACTTCTACAATGGCCTCCATGCACACATTAGATAACAGTTTGACATGACCTGCTACCAGAACCTCAAAGATGTATTCCTAGAGGGAAAATGTGCAGCTCAAAAGTCTGACAATCTACACACAACTAATAAGAGAAAGGAGAGCCTCATAGCAAAGAAGGACCCTCAAACTAATAAGCAAAACAACCAAGCCAACAACACTCATCCTTAAAACAGGAATTGTACTGCCCAAGCCAACCAGGCAAGCACCAAAGATACCAACAAGGAGGGAAAGGCTCAGGGGAGTGCTTAGGCAAGTTTCCCTCCCCCAGCTTACAAGACTTGTACAGAGATCAGGATGTGGATTCAATCACCATGATCCAAGTACCCTCCAGTGACTCTCTACTGTTTGCCGCCCAAACTGTAAATAAACTCCACTTATCCTTTCTGTTTTTGCAGATATCAGGGCACTGCACTATTTGACACTGGAGCAGACCAATATCTTGTTGACAAGAAATTTTCTGACCTCATTAAATTACCTACAGGCCAAAGCAATATCAAGAGGGTCATCATGGCAGGCAACAGAAGCACACCAGTTACCCAAGAGGCAAAACCTTTTTGCGCCCAAATTGAAGACATGCAGACTACGCTTAGTGGCCCTATCATACCAATCCCCAAATATGATGTTATACTTGGCTTAGTTGGGATGAGAAAGAAAAAACCTCATATTGACTGGGATAGCGCTACCCTCATCATTCAACGAGGCAAGGTGCACCACCATGTTTACCCAACCCATCTTGACACACTTATGAGAGACCACATGTTTGTGAAAATCATGGAAACAGAAGAGGAAAATGACCTTAGCAAAATCAATTGGAACACCTGTACATACAAAGTTATCCATTTCAAAAATACGGAAACTAGACATAAGAACAACTACATCTGAGACCAGCTAGTTAATGAGTTTCCCTCTGTCTTCCAGGAAGCCCTCCTGGACTTACCACCAGACTGTGGCATACAAAATGCAATTGACCTCAAATAAAGTGTACCTAAAGCACGCCCTATCTACTGTCTCACACCACAAGAAGATGTCACCCTAAAAGCTTATCTTGATGAAGCCCTTGAGAAAGGACTCATACAACCATCAAAGCTGCCTTTTGGTGCCGCTGTCTTCTTTGTAGCAAAGAAAGACAGATGACTCTGTCTTTTCACAGACTACAGAGTGCTCAAAGAGGTCACAATCAAGAACAGGTATCCCCTACCCCTGATTGACGGCCTTTTTGACGCCCTGGGGGGTCTAAATCTTTACAAAGATTGATCTGACAGCAGGCTATCACCAAATTTGAGTAAATCCTGAAGATATCCCAAAGACCACATTCAGAACTAAATACAGGTCCTTTGAATGTGTTGTCCTTAATTTCAGCATGACAAACGCTCCCAGTACCTTTGTAACCTTCATGAAAGAAGTATTCAAGGAACACATTGGGAAAAGAGCAATCATCTACCTGGACAACATCATCAGCTACAGCCCAATCTTGAAGCAACACTGGGAAGACGTCTGCCTGGTCCTCTGCACCCATGAAGAAAACTAACTAATTGCAAAACTGTCAAAGTGTGAATTCTTCTTGGCTGAACTCCCATTCCTCAGTCACATTATCAGCAAGGACAGAATCAAACCAGATACAGAAAAGATACATGCCATAACTGAAATGCCAGCCCCAAGAAATAAGAGTGAACTCTGCACCTTCCTTGGAATGGTGGCCTATGTAAGAAAGTTCATCCCTTAATGGGGTGCCCTAATAGCCCCCTATCTGCCATTACAGATAAAACAACCAATTTTTTCTGGACCCCACTATGAGACCAACATTTCCGCCAACTAAAAGAACATATGGTTACTGCCCCATTCTCCAATACCCAAATTGCAAGAGAATCTATGAACTAGAAATCAACACATCTGACTACACCATAGGAGGGGTACTCTGTATCCAAACAACAGAAAAAGACTTCCTCCCCATGGCATATGAATCAAGGAAGCTATCAGATGGTAAACAAAGATATCCCATACACAATAAAGAGTTGGTGGCCATCATACATTGCCTCATGAAATTGCAATGCTATCTGGAAGGGGCCCAAACGTTCAAAGTACTCACCAACCACAAATTGTTAATATTCTTCAAAACACAACAACATTTGTCAAGAAGGCAAGCCAAGTGGATGAGCCTCATACAGAGATACCCCATGCAAATTGAATACAAGCCAGGCAGAGAGATGCTTACTGCAGATACCCTGTCAAGGCTATACAGCAAGCATGTCCTATGCGCTGATGGGGACCCTGACAGGCCCATGTTAATCATGGGGAATCTCCAAGAAGGGTTCCCACCTGGCACCCCAATGAACATCCAAGAGAAAGCCCTTAAGAACAAACATCTGTTCAAAAATGTATATGACACACTGCACCAAATCCTTCCAAATGGTGACACTGTACCTTACGTCCCGTCAATGAAAAAGATTGACACAATCCTCCAATATCACAGAGACTTGGGCCACACTTGCAGCAGAAACTTGCACAAATATCTCAAGACACACTACTGGTGGCCCAACATGCTAAATGATATCCAAGAAGTATTATAAAAGTGCAAAGTCTGTGAAAAGTACACCCAAACCAAGGCACCACCCAAGTCAGTGGTACCAGTATCCATCACACAACCTTTAAAAGTGTGGTCATTGTACATTGTGGGACCAATGCCTGGCAAGAACAAAGGCAAAAAGTACATCATAACAGCTATCAACTATGCCATCAGATGGCCTGTAGCACAAGCTATGAAAGAACACAAAGGCAATGATATAAGACAATTTATTGGGAAAAAATCATAGCCACATTTGGAAAACCCAACCTCCTGATCACAGACAAAGGCACTGAACTTAAGGCCATTGAAACCAATATCTACCTTGCCAAAAATAGAATAAAACATATCATTACTATCCCGTACCACCTACAAGCAAATGGACAAGTAGAACAACTAAACAGCTCACTAGTGGAAGCCCTCAGTAAGTTATCTGCTAACAATCCAAAAGCCTGGGTTGACATGCTGCCAACAGCACTCATGGTATGCAGAACTCAAGTCAATTGTAATACAGGCAAAAGCCCGTGTTGCAACTGAGGTTCAAACCTTGCCTGCTAACGTATCTTACAATACACAGGGGGCGCTCAATGAGTCGCCCCTTGACGTATCTAACGTTATGAATGGATCTGCTGGCAAGGTCAAATGGCGGGCACTTCATCCTAATTAAGAACGTTGCCAATTTGACCCGCTGATCCCCGCACAAGTTATTCCTTGGCTCCAAACCCTACATGGAACTCCCCACTATGCCACCCCCTTGTGGCCTTGTGGCTTCCCCCATTTAGTATATTAACCACAATATCCTACAATAAACAATAGCTTATTCTTATATTTCTGTCCTTTCCTATTGGACTGTTGTCTTCCCCAATTCCAAGTACTGAACTCTCATTGGTTCAGTTGCAACACCTGTATGAGCTTGTCTATGGGCAGAAAACCGCCCTCATTAGTACTACCACAGGACCACAGTTACTTATACCCAAAAAGGTGCCATACAATAGCAACCCCAATGTACAATGTGCCAGAAAAGACCAAGAAGATATGGAGTGGAAAAGGATCAAAAGAGAGGCATTCCTATTGCAACAAGAAAGATTCCAGGTTGGGGACAAAATCTGGGTTGTCAATCATGACCAGCATAAGTTGTATCCAGGGTTGCACAGACCAGGCATTGTTGTGAAAGTCAAACCTAACAACACTTACCTTGTCAAAGGAATTGGCGCAAAAACCAAACTAAAATGTATGCCTCATGACCAACTCCGCCTATGTAAGGCAAGAACAGCCCAACACAACTCCAGACTCCCTGTCCCCAATGCCAAACTGGATCAGTACCAAGCACACATCCCCAACACTCTCAAGAAGATTCCCAAGGCTCCGCCTTCCAGCACCTCAGAGGGAGATGTCACAACATCTTTGATTAATCCCTCTTGGGGAATTAAGACCCCGAGTATTTCACCAAATGAGTCACCAAATGGCTCACCAACTAATCATTAAGTCAGTGGCACCACTATTGTTTGATCATCTATTACAGGGATCAAACAATCCAGATCCTAAAAGGAACACAACTTGAATAAGCTTCATGACTTAAGAGGAACATTACTCAGATAATCCCCATGACCTCCATAATGTACATGAACAGTATGTGGCTTTTCATGATACTATATATTATCCTATATTCATATCAAATAAAGTATCATTCTCTTCTTAATTTTCCCCTTTATCTTGTTTATTATACTTTCCAGAAGTATATACTCAACACCTGCAAACTGACTATATGTGGATCATCACCCATTTCCTAAATCTTGGGCCAGGGTTGCAGCAAGCGGTGCAGGGATGGAAAAATCAGCACCACAGCTTATCAGAAGCTGTAGATATCACAGTAGATTCCATAATGCTGGGAATAATTTGCCCAAGTTGGAAAGTGCAGAAATCCAGAAAGCCATTTATCAATTTAACTGATTTGACATATTTAAATCAAAAAGTTGATCAAAAAGGGTTACTGCCGCTCCAGTTTGCCATTTGGATTTGATTCCCCCTTGCAAACTGACGCTGATAAATCAACGTAATATGAGAGTCACTCAATACAACCTTATTTATCAGCAAATTTGTCAGAAGTTGGTCACACAAGGATTCTTTGCAAACTGGCCTAGGTACTCACTTGACAATGTGGAAGAAATAGGAGCCCAGGATCCAGGCGGTATTGCTTAGTCAAATTTTGATATATGTGGGAAAATCTTCACTGGTCAACTCTTAAGAGCTGAGTCCTCCCTAAAACTTTACTCAAATAAAATCAATATTCTCCTGGTCTAACTTTATTTTATCATGCATCCTGTAGTTGGCCTGCTGCACTACATCCCTTATAATTTGATTCTCAGTCAAATTATTACTGGAAGATGGGGACCCACCATTGGTACTTTGTTGTTGTCTCCTCTCAATGTTAATCCAATGTCATCAAATCTTGGACTTTTCCCTACTGTATCTGAAGCCAAGACACTTACTCCCTCTCAATGTTCAGAATTTCATGCTGAAGACACCTTGATTCTCTCCCAGGCAATTTATCTTAGACTTTTTTGGTTAGGATTAATCATTTTTCTTAATCCTAGTGTATCTTTTGGAAATTATACCAAACAGTATTTGAAGCTTTGTTGGTGGTTAATCATCAACTCTATGTGGATTTGGGTAGTGATTCTCCACCACATGGAGACAGCTTCTTACTATCCTACTATTTCTGTCACATTACTCAACTCTTCTACATCTGAGTTTTTGGAAGCAGTTTGTCACAAAATTGTGTTTCTTTTCTCCTGTTCCATCAAGATATCCACTTTTGTCATGTTCAGCTGTATCAGCTCCTTCTTGAGATTTCAGTTTGGGTTGTTATTTAATTTTTGGTTTCCCTCTCCAGTGACAGTGGTTGAGGCTGGTTCATCTGGGTCATTATTTTTTAGATTGAGCCAAGGCGCCAGCT